>QXVX01002184.1:28765-46925 GCA_013436065.1 Halocynthia aurantium | reverse complement strand
GATTTTGGAACCAGTGGCTGAACAAGTAAGTGTTTACCTTAGCAAATTAGTGTATGATCTGGCCCAGATTATTGTGATCTACCCGCTAAGTTTATTATTTGTTTGTATACTGCCAGGTTTCTACTTTGGTTATGATACATGAGCAAGGCAAAGATGGAAATCAAATGCCTGATCTTAACATACCAATCCTGACGGTTAAGGCTGCTGTTTCCAACCTTGTTAAGGTGAGTATAAGTGTTAAATGATAATATATCAATGATTTATGAAGAGCAGCATTGTTTTGAAGTTGCATAAACCTAAGTTTGGTTTTGAAGGTGTTTGATTTGAAACATTAGGTCTTTTTTGCAAACTATCTAGGCACTGTTTAATGTTGTAAACGAGTACACCAGGCTAGGATAATTTGCAAATAATTTCAACATCTGGAATTGGTTTAACAGCCTTTTTCTGGTATTAAGTAAGTGTTTGGTCATGGCTAGTATTTCTGCAGTTCCAAAGTAGGACTTTTGGGACAACATTACCGACTAAGATTAGCTATAGGTAGATTAAGCGAGACTGATGGTGTGATAAGAGAATCCGTATTTCAATAATAATATGCTAATCAGCGTTGACACTCCGTTACTTCTTCAGTGGCATGGATGGATCTGTTACTTGATTTGCAAAACTTTGAGTAGTATCTGTTACAGTTACTGTGGGATTGAATTCATTGTCCTCAATGAAGACTTTGCCATAATTTACCCCCTTTATCACTGCTCCTAATTTCTGTAGTGAACCATGTTAAGGTTTGCATGGGCATGATTTTCATGAGGAAGATGTAAATAAGAAATGTAATCACAGGCAGCAAGGGTGATATACAAGTGGTTTCAATCGCCATTCTTGTTTTTAACTCNGATTTATTTGTGATTTTTTATGCCAGTCACTTGTAGATAGTCGATGTGAAATGCAAGTGCGCCGCCGTCTAATCTAGTTAAGTGTGTATGGCCTGGGAGTGCTACAAGGTTGCACACCTCTGCTTTAAAATATTGACGAAACAGTCACATAAGCGGCACACTTTTTTGAATTTTACTGCCAATAGACAAAATTATTTAATTCTTTTTGGTAATAAATGGATATATATATTACCACTAGAGAGTTACTGCTTAAAATCGTGAAACTTATTACCACTAGAGAAGGAGTATTGAAACTTGATGCGAGAGCAGTCCTTTGATACGAGGCTAATGGGTGTTGTTGGCAAGTGTTACCTCGCACTGGAAAATATTCGAACTGAAGCTAGCCGGCTGTTGGAGAGGATCAAGTTTTCATATTTATAATAACGTTTTGCGATATTGTTTGTAGGTTTTGTGTATTAGTTGAAAATCGATAATTATTTTCCATAATATACAATTGCTTTGAGCACAAGATCATCATGCCGGTTTTTCACACCAAGACGATCCAAATGATTTTGGAACCAGTGGCTGAACAAGTAAGTGTTTACCTTAGCAAATTAGTGTATGATCTGGCCCAGATTATTGTGATCTACCCGCTAAGTTTATTATTTGTTTGTATACTGCCAGGTTTCTACTTTGGTTATGATACATGAGCAAGGCAAAGATGGAAATCAAATGCCTGATCTTAACATACCAATCCTGACGGTTAAGGCTGCTGTTTCCAACCTTGTTAAGGTGAGTATAAGTGTTAAATGATAATATATCAATGATTTATGAAGAGCAGCATTGTTTTGAAGTTGCATAAACCTAAGTTTGGTTTTGAAGGTGTTTGATTTGAAACATTAGGTCTTTTTTGCAAACTATCTAGGCACTGTTTAATGTTGTAAACGAGTACACCAGGCTAGGATAATTTGCAAATAATTTCAACATCTGGAATTGGTTTAACAGCCTTTTTCTGGTATTAAGTAAGTGTTTGGTCATGGCTAGTATTTCTGCAGTTCCAAAGTAGGACTTTTGGGACAACATTACCGACTAAGATTAGCTATAGGTAGATTAAGCGAGACTGATGGTGTGATAAGAGAATCCGTATTTCAATAATAATATGCTAATCAGCGTTGACACTCCGTTACTTCTTCAGTGGCATCGATGGAACTGTTACTTGATTTGCAAAAATTTGACTTGAGTATCTGTTACAGTTACAGTGGGATTCGATTCATCGTCCTTAATGAAGATTTTGCCATAATTTACCCCCTCTTATCACTGCTCCTAATTTATGTAGTGAACCATGTTCAAGTTTGCATGGGCATGATTTTCATGAGGAAGATGTAAATAAGAAATGAAATCACAGGCAGCAAGGGTGATATACAAATGGTTTCAATCGCCATTCTTGTTTTTAACTCATGGAAATGTTACAAATAAATAAGCAAAAGTGAATGATTGTACACGTCTATTTAATGTTCAGTGTGTGTACAATGATGTGTGGATGGTGAGTAATGCTGTAGTGGGATAGACTATTACTGTGTTAACTTGATTGTTTTTGTAGTGTTGCAAAAGTTTCTATAGATTTGACGGTATTGAATGTATGACGCCCTCTTGTTTTCATTTCCTTTTACTCTTTTCATAATACAAGGTTTGTTCTTTGCTCGGGAAGGTTAGTCGTTATAATCCTTTACCGTCAGTTTGCTGGTTTAAATGCCACTAGGTGACGTAATCAGTGCACATTTTCTGACGTATTGAGTTATCTGCGAATTCCGGTGCTCTGTATTCGTGCGATTGTACGATTGAAAAACGAGAGAACGTGCAATTCCCATATACGGCAGGTCGTTATCCTAATAAGGCTTTCTTATATTTGACTTCTTTTTCATTACGACTGCGATATTTGTACGTAGCGAACCGCGAAAGCGATATTTGTCGTCTTGATTATTAGAATAGAATGGTAACCGTACCAGGAAATTAAAAAGAATATGACGAACATTTATTGCGAGCCGTTAATAAAACTGACGTCAGCAATCGTTTATCGAAATTATCGATCAATTTCTTATAATTCTCAGCGCTAACGTTCAGCGACGATTTTGAAGTGTTGCATATAATATTCGGGCGTCCAGTATCATCAAGCACCATTCGATCAAACAAATACATACAAAACTCATTTTAAACGAAAATTTATCGGCGCGAACCCGTTCCCCCGTCAATCCATTGACAGCAAGCACATACTTTATTCCCGGATCATTTTTTTTATTCAATCCTCCTTGTTAAACCTTGGTTAAGCAAATTTCCGCCTCTGAATTCGTGAGAATTTTTGGAAAGGCTGTGTAACATTAAATAACAACACGTTTTTTTGGTGGGCTAAGAGTTATAACCAGTCAACACGGAACTAGCCTTCAAACCTCCTTGCATCAGTTAAATAATATCTCATTCAAATACACTTATTAAACTTATGACTCTTTTTAACAGGTCGGAAGGTTACAAATAGAGGACACAAAAGATGGGATCCTTAAGCAAGATACACCTCCTGCTCTGGACAAGTAAATCTGAAATATATTTTTGAATCATCGTTTCAAAGCTGTAAATTCAACATCTGCCGCAGTAGTGTGATGATTTAATGATTAAGTTTGATGTTACTGAATAACATTTTATATTTTGAAGAGTGGAAAAAGCAGCAGACCAACTTGTTTGTGCAGCAGATCTTCTATCCAAAGATCAAAGGTCAAATTCGAATGAAATGACACCCGAGGGCGAGGAAGGCAGGATGCAGCTCATTGCAGGATCACGTGGTATCCTACAAGGGACATCTGATCTGCTTCTTGTCTTTGATGAGGCCGAGGTAGGATAATATTATGATTGGGTAGTAGCGATCTGTGAAGACTGAATTTTCTCTTCTCAAAATTTGCTTAGGGCTGTTAGTGGTAATCCCATTATAAAAATTATGTTTTCTGGCCACACTTCCTAAAAGTTTGAAATTTTCTATACATTTGTATCAATTTCCATGTTTTAACCTGTAAGGCAAAGTGAACATTCAGCACGCTATCTAAGCATAATAGTACGTTCAACCTACAGGTTAGACGGATTTGCAAAGTGTGCAGGAATGTGCGTGATTTCCTCCAGCAGTCCTCCATCGTGGCCGGGATGGAAGATCTGGTTGTGTTTGTCAAGTCGCTTACTCCTGGTATGATCGATTACTAAGTTTTAAAACTTGTTCCTCTTGGCTCCTTCCAGCCTGACTTGCTTCTTTATCTCAGGCACCACGACTCTAGCAAAAATGATAAATGACCGTTGCAAGGACCTGACGAATCAGAACCACGTGGCTGCGCTCACAGAAGAGATGGACCAAATAAAAGCACTTATACCTGGCTTGATATCCAGTACATTGATTTGATTTTAATCAAACATAATTTAGTTCTTTTAGTTCTAGTATAAAGAACATCTACATTTTTCAAAGGTATGAAAGCCTTCGTGCAGACTGTATCCCAAACCCAGACTGTTGGGAAAACTAGCAGAGCGGAGCAAGCTGCCATAGCCAATAGAGAGTACTACACGAAACAGATCACGGAACATATTTCCGAAATTATAAGGCACGTTGGCATATTCAGAATCGCTGGATAGTCATATTTTAGCTTTTAACCGTGACTGTGAAACTGTTTTCAGGCTGCTGCAGTTAGTGTCCACAGATGATGTGAATGCTGACCCCACCAACGTGTTGCAGCTTCGCCAGATGCAGCAAAAAATGGCCCACAGACTAGTCGCTGCTAAGGATTGGCTGAAAGATCCTAATGCTCCCGCAGGTTTGTTCACAGTTGCCTTTGGAATGGAATTATATATTTAAAAAGTAACTATTCTGATATATAACTATCAGGACTTGAGTATGACTATGTGTTTATGTTCAAATTAAAATCTGAGCAATGAACAACACTTGACAGGTGGTCCGGGTGAACTTTCCCTCAGAGAGTTGCTGGATGATGCCAAGGAAATAGGAGTGCAAGCCGGAGGTCCACTGGGTGACCATATCATTGCTGTAGCAGATCATATAGGCACTCTCACTGATGATTTGGCAGACTTGAGGGACAGGTATGGATATTACTTTTGAATATATTGTAAGAAGTTCAAGACATGCACTGGTTATTCTCCATTTTTTATTCATATTCTTAGCGGAAAAGGGAATTCGCCCGAGGCTCGTCGGATCGCTCAGCAAATCGACAGCGAGCTTGGAAATTTGTTCAAGGATGTCGGCGAAGCCATTGACAATATGGAATTTCTTCAGAATGCGCATTCCAGCATGGTTAAGACGCTGCCAGCAGCGAGGGTCAGTTCATATGCGTTAATCAGTTGGAGTTTTTGCCAATTTTCTCATGGCTTTATAAACCTGTAGGAATGGCTGGCCAATCTCAAAGCTAAGCCTGAAGATGGAGCACAGTACGTGAGAGAGGTTACCGAGGCAGGCAGACTTATAGCTAACAGCCTAACTGGAGACGGGAATAAAAAGGATAGAGAAGAAATCCTTCAGCTCTGCGATGAAATCGATAAAATGATGGATCAGCTCGAAAAGGATAGAGCTGAGTAAGATACAACTGCGAGTACAAGTTAAATTTTGGAAATTGTGGTTATATGTTTCACATTGATATGTACTAGGGGACGAGAGAATCCAGAACTTTCAAAGGCTGTAGCTAAAAAGATTGGACTTCTGAACGCCAAGGTCGCAAGGGCCTTGGCAGGGAAGCATGCTGCTGCAACGCTGGATTCTCAGATGAATGATGTAAGTCATTCCAACAGATGTTTTTACTCACCTATCATTTCATTGTCGGCATTTAGATTCCTAAATCTATTCCCCATCAAAAGGTTATGGCATTTATCTTAATACATTTCAAGGTCAATCAGTGGCTGGAACACCCATCTGTAAACGATGGAGGTCGAGGCATAGAATCTGCAAAGGCAATGATTAGTCAAGCCAAGAAGTAATATTTTTTTTATTGTTTCTGTTGACTATTCTTCTTCCATTTACACATTTACATAATCTCTTCCAGGATTGCTGCTCGCATTCAAGATCCAATTGCTCGTTCTGCTCTATTAAAAAAAGCAGCCGAGTGTGACAAGCTGCAGAAGGAACTTGCGTTGCTCATACGGTCTGGACGTGGTGACTCTAAGGAGGTTGAATATTAATAATTATAATTAGAGTGATTAAAGAAATTTGTACCTGAAAATATATGAATTGGTTATTGTTGATTCGAATGGAAGATATAACTGGGAAAACTTTTTCAGATGTCTAAATTATAATAATATATTATTCCATTTTGTCTGTTGAATTTTTAGGCAAAACTCATTGCTAAGAAACTCCAAGAAGAACTGGCAGAGACCAAAAAGATGATGAAAGATGCACTGATACGATCAGTTGCTGATGAATTCGCAGATACCAGTACTGCGCTTAAGCAGTTAACTTCTGCTGCTACTGCTCCACTCACCGCTCCCAACAGGTTCTTTCTTTCGTTTTTTGTCCTATTTTGAAGTGTAATATATTTGAAATATAAATTCACAGGGAAGAAAATTTTGATGCCAAGGCCTTAGCATTCCAGAACCAGTCCACGAGACTGGCTGAACTAGCAACACAAGCCATTGCCGCTAGCGATTTAGTGTCTCAGGATCGAGTTGATGAAGTGAATAAGAAAGCAGTGAGGATTGAACGTCTTACTCCTCAGGTCTTTTGTTAATTTTTTGTATCTCATATTATGAAATGGACTTCATATAATAGGCTGAGTATTTTATATTTTTAGGTTGTGAATGCAGCATTAATTGTGCTCCATCATCCAGAGAACAAAACTGCACAGGAGCATTTTAAAACTATTAAGGGTATGAGACATAAAATGAATATCTGATATTTCATGTCCTCTCGTAAGGATTAATAATATTATTTTCCTTAATCTTTCGACATCAATTCGAAGAGCTTTACTTATGAAATATTGCATACTGAAAAGCGTCATAAACCATGTCCTTAAACCTACTCATAATATACAAATTTTAACAGATGACTGGACACGAAACATGGACGATCTGACCGACATGGTGGATGATTCTGTCGACTTTGCGACCTTCCTGGATGCCACTCATGCCGGAATGAAAAAGGAGCATGAGGCTTGTGTTATTGCTGTTAGAGCAGACAAACCAGGCGATGCTTTGCCTCTTGCAGGTCCACAATTAGTTTGAACAGAAAATGTCATCAATTGACTACATTTAACAGTTTTGTATTTTGCATTATTTCAGGTAACATTTCTCGCCGTGCGCGCAGGATATTGATGACAGGGAATAAGGAGGTACAGAATACTGACAATCCAGACAATCCAGAATATGTGACAGAGGTATGTATCAGCATTTCAAGTCTTATATTATGTACCAGTCTGTTTGTTGATGGGCGGAGAATTTTCGGAAATACCTAATTTTTCCGGAGTAGGAGCCAAAATTTTCAAGATCTGAATCAACAGCCATGAGCAGATCCCAACTAATTGCTAATATTTTCTAGCTACGCAAAAACCTGTACAATATCCAGAATATACTTGAACCAACTGTGCGAACCGCTCGGACTTATGCAGGGACACCTCGCGATCGCACTGCTCAGAAGAATTTCATCGGTAAGTATTGGATGAAGTTTAACATTTGGTAAATGTTGTAGTACCTTCATGGGAAAAAAGTTGTATTCCTTTCTGTATTTCCCATATTGGATTTTATTCGTAGATAATGAAGAAAAATTGATAGCTGCTGTTTGCAGTGTTCAGAAGACTGTCAGGGCTGAGATCGTTAAAAAGGAGACCCAAAAGAAACTCATGGATGTTAGATTTTTTCTGATTTTAGAGTAGAGAATAGAATATAGTGTTTATGGAAACAAAAAATGTACAGAAACCACCTCCGGTACCACCCATGCCTGAGATGGAGCTTCCGCCACCAGTGCCTCCCCCGCCAGAAGAGGAGTTCCCTGAGGTTGAACCAAACCAACCTATCATGGTAGCTGCCAAGGAGCTTCACGAGGAAGCGAAAAAATGGGAGAGCACGGTAAGAGAGAACTTTAAATGCTATTCAATTATTAATTGTATAGATCAAATACCTGGTATTTTGTAATTTTAGGGCAACAATATCATATCGGCTGCAAAGAAGATGGCTTTGCTTATGGCTAAAATGTCCAGACTGGTTGGAGGTGAAGCAGGGTCACGATCCGAACTCATTCAGTAAGGGCATTGTCTACGTTTTTCTCAAATAATTTGCAGGACTGGCAGTAATTAAAACGATATATCAATGTATAGATATGTACTTGGAACAAATTCCAGTTTTGTGTTTTAATTTTTTAGATGTGCCAAGGACATTGCTAAAGCATCCAATGATGTGACCAAGTTTGCGAAGGAAGTGGCCACTCAGTGTACTGACAGAAGAATTAAGACTGACATGATGAAGGTATATTGGATTTATAGATTTGGCAATACCGATAAAGCATTGAGGCATGCCTTTGTATTTGAAGACACTAGATAAAATTCCAACCATCAGCACCCAACTTCGCATTCTTTCGACTGTTAAAGCTACCACGCTCGGTGATCCCTCTCAAGAGAAGGAAGAGGAAGCAGAACAAGCGACCGAGATGCTGGTACACAATGCACAAAATCTAATGCAGAGTGTGAAAGAAACAGTAAGTCTCTTTAGCTTTGCATTGCATATTGTAACAATCTGTACTCTGTACAATTTTATTTGAAATCACCAGGTGAGGTACGCTGAAGCCGCCTCGATTCGCATCCGGACCGACGCCGGTCTCACGATGAGATGGGTTAGAAAATAACAGTGATAATAGATAATTAGATACAGAACACAGTATTAGACCACATGATTTGCACACCACAATTGCTTATGATGCTTCGTATAGTGAAGATTCAATAATGATTGGCTGACTGCACGATTCTCCATTGTTATCGTCATGTAGCAAAATGCTGATGTTAGTCATCTTTAGATTTCTATTGAAAAGAGAAACTCTTCAGCATTTTAATTCTCATTGCATTAAGAATAATATAACATGAAACCCTTTCCTATTTTTCCAGTACTTCAAACGGTTTCCGGAACAAAAAAATAATTCTTTTTCAATTATTCAGTTCCTTTGTAAAACAATACAAATTTGAAAAGGTAGTGTTATGCAATGCATGGTTATTTTAAATTTTTCTGCTGCTATGGATCTAGAAGACGTGAACATTGGTATGAATAGCCATTTCTCTTGATGGAGCAATGTACACTTCTGCTTTCTGTATATTTTCTTATTCTCTAACCATTTCAGTTTTAACACAGAATCAAGAAATATTTCGTTTGCCCAATTGCCGATCTTCTTTTCTTACTATTTACACGGAACCCTAACACTAAATGCCTACGTGCAATGGGCTGCTTAGATTTAAAAAAAAAACTATATTCCAGTATAATGATTATCACGACCACCGTCTGTAGCACAATAAGATGATCAATATTATACACTGCCAGTCACCCATGTTTTATATTAGTGGTGGTGAGTGCTTGTATTACAATATTAATTGTGCTTTATATGTGAAGTACTATACGATTTCCCACATTCACTGCCCATTTACCTTATTCTATACTAAGTGCTGTATTCTATCTTTGAGGATAAGTGTATTTGTATGCTAACAATAAGAAAAAGTAATGAAATAATAGCATCGAATTACATGCTGTTCATCCTTACTGAGGGTATACAGTTGTTACAGATGAAGATGACAGTAACTGGGGAAGGGGGCCAATGCCTACCTTGTGGGATCACTCGTTAAGAGCCGACCCGAAATAGGTATTCGAATTTCTAAATAGATTTTTTTCGGGGTTAACCTAACTCAATCCAGCCAGGGAATGGGATCAATCTCAGGGAATGTTGGCTTATGTATTACGTCTCATATGTGTTCATTTTAGCGTGATTAGGTCATATAAGGTTCATTTATGAGCGTTAGGTGAAGTAAAAAAATTTAGCCGCTAGATGTCACTGTTGGATCATGTATAACCGTTAAGTTTGCAGTTAAAATTCACAGCGGTAATGACAGAGAAAACCCCCCATGAACATTTTCAATACAAAGCAACCCAATATTTGCTCATAAAAACTTTTACTACGAAGTAATTTTGCGAGGCAATGTATGGCACAGAGAGAAAGAATTCTGTGTCATCATGAACAACACACTTTATTTGTTGAGAGGTAATTATCAGCTCATAAAATGAATATGGGGCAGCAATAAGACAAAAAGATAGCTTTATTTACAAGCTAAAGCAAATACAATTGATTATTCGCGCCTCTAAGAGAAAACGGGTCAGGATCCAGTTATCATTTGCATCATCAAAAAGTATTATATAGTAAAAATCAGCCATGGCAGAAAGACGTAATCATCTGCGCGGTATTAGTGACCCTTATGAAGTTTTGCAAGTTATGGATGGGATGATTGATGATGATCTGGGTGGTTTGGAGACTTCGGATGAGGAGGTAGATTCGTCTGGATCTGAAGTAGAGGAGGAGGAGCAGGAAGAATCAAATGACGATTCCCAAGTGCAATTGCCTACTCCGTCAAGAGGCCGTGGTAGGGGGAGAGGCCGAAGAGTGGCTACAATATCAGCTGTTGGAGGAGCAGCAGGTGGACGCTATAACTGGCAGAAACTACCAGTTACAAGGAACCTCCGTCCTTTCGTGGAAAGGACAGGCCCCCAAAGACGAAACTTGGCGTCTCTCTCCAGTTTGAACATATTTTTAGAATTTTTCACAATCAATATCCTGCAATTTATCGCCGACATGACGAATCTAAACGCAGAAACCAAGATGGCTGGCACGCCTAGATCCTGGACACCTGTCGATTTCGAAGAGATCCAGGCATTCATTGGCCTCTTATTCATGATGGGAGTGGTCAGATTCCCAACACTCCGTATGTATTGGCAACAAAAAAAATGGCATTTAGATTTTGCGACACCAAATAAAATAATGCCAAGAAATAGATTTCTTGACATTTAGAAATACCTCCATTTCTGCGATGAAAGAACTGCCCCTGCTACAGACGACCCTACAAGAGACCGCCTTTATCAAATCCAGCCACTAATCGACTTGTTCCTACCACAATTGCTTTCGACATATACATTGGACAAAGATATATCCATAGACGAGTCTATGCTTCCCTTCAAAGGGAGATTGAGCTTCAGACAATTCATCCCTTCGAAAAGAGTCAGATTTGGGATCAAAATGTGGGTCCTGGCTGAGGCCAAAACGGGATATGTGTCGAATTTCCAGATTTACAAAGGGAAGGACGCGGGTTCTCTGTCAGAGCTTGGCCTGGCTTCACGGGTCGTGATGCACTTGATTGCCCCTTTTGAGAACAAGGGATATCATTTATATTTAAATAATTTCTATACAAGTCCTGACTTGCTTACTGATCTGCATGATCGAAAAGTGTATGCATGTGGAACCGTCAGGAATAATAGGAAATATTTTCCAAAGGAGATCGTCTTCACACCCCCACTAACGAGGGTAGCACGGGGAGAAAGTGACTGGAGGGTGGCAGGACCGATATTGGCTCAATCCTGGATGGATAGTAAGCCAGTTTATTTTCTGTCCACTATTCATGAGCCAGAATACGATACTGGGGTTTCCGCCGATGATCGCGCAATAAAGAGGAGGAGCGGTCGAGGAAGACCATCTCCTAGGTATATGGGCCGAGATATTAGCTCAATAGCGACATCTGGAGGATACTTCAAAACAAGAGCTTTCTTTCAAGGCATAAATCATCTGTTTCCGAGTAGATTTACTATTTCAACATGCCAAATAAAAAACCTTGTACAAAATTGGCTCAGGGGGCCGGGATTAAGAGGGTAAAAACTTCCAACCGCTAGACGGCAAAGTACAATGAACAAATGAAAATCATTTATAAGCGTTTATAGTGCAATGGCACTACTACAGAAATATATATTTTAAAAGTGGCATAGTCGAAATATGTCGCGTAAACGACGAAAATAGTTTGGTCATACATAATACAGAGAGTGAGTGCGTGACGGATCTTGATCTGAACGCTACAGTGTTAGTGGTATTGTGGTATTTAGTCTTGTCCATTGTTATGCAGCTCACGATTTTAGTAGTGTACAATATTGACCGTATAAATAGTTACGTAGGAAACACAATGTCCTTTCATATAGCCTTTCTGGGAACGGGATCAGGGTATCCCACTCCAAACAGAGGAGCATCTGGTATAGCTTTGAGGTATGAAGGAGAAGTCTGGCTCATAGATTGCGGAGAAGGAACTCAGACGCAAATAATGAAATTGAAACTGATTAAACCAGGAAAAATTACGAAAATATTTATCACCCATCTCCACGGAGATCACATTTTCGGCCTTCCCGGTTTGCTGTGTACAATTTCCATGGCCTATAAGTCGAGTAACGGCGAGGAGATTCTGGAGGAAATAGAAAATGAAGCTACAACAGTTCAATCGAACAGTGTTATTGAAATCTATGGCCCGTGCGGTTTAAGGAGGTATCTTAGAGAAACTTTAAGCCTGTCTCGTTCAATTCTTGCGTTCAAATATGTGGTACATGAGCTAATCCCCGAAAAAAAACAGTACTCTGACTTGAAAGGCGAAGACCCTGATTGGGACGTGTGGTCGGTAGATCATAGGGCGAGTGGAGTTTTACATTACAATGAATGTAACAGGGGAAGGGCCATATTCTTTGACCAGTCCTGCAAGTGTTGGCCGGTATGCAAGGATGATAATTTCACAGTAGTCGCTGGACAGCTCCATCACAGGATCCCTAGTTTCGGCTTCGTTTTCACAGAACATCCTCGGCAAGGAAAACTGGATCACGAAAAACTTTCCGTGGCGGGTGTCCCGAAGGGACCTCTCTTTGGGCAGATAAAGAGAGGTGAGTCGATCACGCTCGAAAATGGTCACATCATCGATCCATCCAAGTTCATTGGACCGGAACAACCGGGAAGAAAGGTCGCCATCCTTCAAGACACTTGCGACTCATGGTCCATGTTGAATATTTGTAAAAACAGTGACATCATTATTCATGAAGCAACGAATGAAGACGCTCACCAAAAGCAAAGTATTGCTAATGGCCACTCAACCCCTTCGATGGCGGCTGAATTTGCATTGCGTGCTTCTGGTATTTGCCTGGTTTTAACGCACGTTAGTCAAAGATATAAAGACGTGAAGTTACATGAACTCCAGCCTGATGATTTAACCGTAGACAAGCTGGTTGAGGAAGCAAGAACTGTATTTCAGGGGCCTGTTATTGCCGCTTATGACGGTCTATTACTGCCTGTTTCCTCTAATAAGAGGTGATATAACAGATGCATGCTAGTACTAGTAACGGAATAGTACTCATCGCGTCTAAGAAACAATTCCTGTTATAGCTTAAATTGGCTAATGAAAATCCTAACTCAACCTCGTATGATCAAAATGAGGTTTTCTCAGCCCTATTTTATTTCAATTGAAATTCAAAAACTTATAAAAATAGACTCGAAAGAAAGAAAAAAAGTTAATACAGTCGGTCCACTACCACAGTCTTTTATTCAAGTTATGAAGTGCTTCAACGGAGGCAATACTTTTGTAACCCAAATGCTCCATGACCCCTGAACATTTTTGCTGAATGAGAAATGCGAGTCGAAACGGTAGGCTCTTTCTCCAGCCTTGAGTGGTTTTGGCTGGGTCTCGAACAGTTCCGTATGGATTTTTCATAGTTCTTTGTAAACTCTGTAGTCGATCTTTCAATTTAGTTTTTTCCTGCTAAGACAGATAACAATTTACATGCATCGGTCATGTTTGAGTTATTCTATCAGAAATTTACTGCTCCTGTGCATTATAATTCCAGTCTCACCATTCCTGTAGACTTATTCAGAATTTCATCCTCGAGAGAAGATGCTCGCACCTTCGGCATAATCGTTGACACTTTGATCCAATTTTCTACCTCTTTGGGCAAGGGTAAATCTAGAAAACTGAAGATAGATGGGGTTAGTCATGAATAAACTGAATGACCTTGTGCTTTGTTACATCTCAGGTATCATCATGTACATACCCATAAATATATTTAGCCCATTTTATAGGACTGGATGCTAAATCTTCATATCTCATTTGCAGATATTTTCTATCGTTAACAATTCCTGGTATGGCAGAATCTGTAATGGCATCGAATTTTTTTTAAAAGCTCATCAAAAACTATCCAACTATTCATTTGAACTTTTTTGTCTAGATTACTCCATCTGTAATGTTTCAATTTTGAATTACCTTGAACCTTTCTAACATAGTCCAAATTAGCCTTCACCCTGTCGCACAACTTCGTCGCCTTCTGAAGGGAATTTTGCTTCCTGAGTTCTAGTTTCAGCTTGGACGAAATTATTGCTCTCGGATCTCTCAGTAAATGAATTACGTAGAGCTGTTTGCCTTCTGCATTGAATCGTTTATAAATTTTATCTATATCTGACAGTGAGCAAACCCGCAAGACCTTGAAAGCCACGATGTTCGAGGACAAACATATCGATGAAATCGTCTGCGATTTCAGAGGGACCCCGCAAGCGTTATCATGAGGAACAAATTTAATTTGACCTGTGGAATTTGCAGCACTGGTAAGATTGCTTTCCACTTGTTCCATATCGTTACACAGCTTAGCATATTTATCCAAAAGTAGTCCACTGCGCCTGGCAAAGCAAACCGCATTAGTCATGCACTGCGATCCTGCGTCGCTAAATTTTGTTACGGATTTTGCCATCGTGAAGGTTTCTATGTTTTTGTTGAAATTGCATTTCATCATTCTTTCTAGAGCTTCCAGTCTCTGATGTCGTAGAACTTGGCAATTGGGGGTGAAAGGAAATAACGGCTCGTACAGGTAGAAAGCATCTCGATTCTGTCCGAATATTTCTCCGAGGAACGTTGACCCAGATCTTTGATTGCTGAGTAAGACGACTACTTTCTGTTCCGTTTTATTCGTATTAATCGTTCGTTCGGGAGTCCACTTCCTTCTCCTGAGTCGCTGGGAGTGGTTAACTACGCCATATTTCACGACCGATAGATAGTTTGCTGCGAAGACAAGAACTGACAGAAGACCACCGGCAAATAGAACGAATCGTTTCGCACCTTTTGCCATTTCGGTTAATACTGAATGGAAACTGAATGTAACTACATTTCATTTACCTTAATCAATATAAAATAAATGCATGAATATAAATATGGTAAACAATGTGTCATCCCTCTCTGAAATGATTGCCAAAAGATTTGTATACATATACAAACACCTGTAACTCAACTGCATTGAACGAAGATTTGACTAATACTGATCAATATGTGCTGTACTTAATTTATACCATTAGCACATTTCAGTACCTAGAAATGAGAGAAGTAACCTTTTACAGCGTAAAAGTTTAATGCCTTCTATGATTTTCTCATTAAGTCTCACAATTTCCTTTTAATTCTGCTAATGTGATAATATTGAAATTAACTATGTCATTATTAATTCAACATAATGATTAATTTGCATGTTGGTTCTGATGCTTCGCATCTCTCTATGAGCTTCCCCCATTTCCGATCATTTACTTTAAAAAAGGAATGATCGAATGGGTTCATAGTGGTTTATCAAACGAATGATGTAATCATCCTGTATTGTGAGATACTGAGAAAAAACTACACGCTTTATTGATAGATAAAGATTGCCTGGTGTTTATCGTTGTCACATTTAATGCCAGCTAAACATTACAAATAAACTCATGACTGTCAGTCTTGTATTACATTACGTCAATTACCTTGTTTTTGATGTTTTGAAAAACAGTACTCAATTTCCCTATTCTTGTTCAAGCTGCAATCTGCATCTCCTTCGGAGAATATTCGCTGTGTACTAATACCATGAAACCCTTACTCTACTATTTACATTGTGTTTACCAATGCATCGGAACCCTTAAGAGGCGATACACAAAACTCTTTTCACTTCCTCATCCAAACATAATGCTCAAATTAGATTATTTCTCATGCTAGTAAGCATACAATTAGAATAGTAAACGCGCAGGCTCAGATGATGTCAGTCAACTCAACACAAGCCTTTTTATTCTTTGCCCTACTACTGCTGTAGTTTTATGACATTTACATGACTCTTCCCGAGGTAGAGAGTTCATGCATGCTGTTAGCAAGCGTATACAGTATAATGATTTGGAGTTTGCTTTCTAGCCTCACTTCCTATTTCTATAGTAGAGAAATAATGTTTTTGATTGCGATTCCTTTCACAAAGTATAATTGATTTGATATTAAGAAACACACTGTTCGGATAGAAAAATAATGAAGTGGAATCCTAGTTCAATTTTTCGTTGTATGCTCCTAATTTTCTAATAGTATTTTTGTCTTGTATTACGTAATTCATCTTTCGTTTCAAAAATCGTGTATCCGAGCTTAACCATAGCATCTCCGCATTTCTTCTGCACCAGCCTCACTAGCGAATATGACACGGTAGTTCTCCAATTTTCAAGAACTTCAGACGGATCTCTTACGGTCGCGAATGGGTTGTTCATTAGTCGTAGGATTTCTTTGTTTTTTGTGTACTGCCTCGTTTGGCCCTGTTAAAAATGAATATTGTTACATTTCTTTGTTTATGTTTCAGGTCACCCGAACAACAGCAAAGTGCTACATTTATCAGGTACACAAACATTCACATTTTTGGTATAATGGGCAGATGTTTCGAGTGTTATATTGAAGACACCATGTTTACTGTAGGTTTATTGTATAGGAGCTGAATATTTTATTGAATATACTCCTATATCTTCTCCATGCATAAAGCAACATATGTTAAAAACCTCCTCCTGTAATGCTCTTTCATCCTCTTTCTGTATTCCATCCATGATAAGGGATTTTGCTTTATGCGAATCATCAAGAAATTTTGCCACTTCATCTGGAATTTTCTTTCGAAGAAACCTTGATGGTTAGGATATATCGTTTGAATAAGACATGTGATCAAAGTTGAATCAGTATTAATCTAGATCTCTGCTAACATGATCATACTTGTATATTTCTTGAGTAACAGTTGTTGCATTGACAGTAAAATCTTCATGACGTATTCTCATGTAATTTTCGCCAGACACCATACTGTTTTCGTCTAAAAATTTGAAGTTCTGTTCAACTAACATGTTTTTAGTATTTTAGTTCCCTTCTAATACTTTCAACAAACAAATAATACCATTTGCGACTCCATCAACATACTTCATATGTGAATCATATTTTCCGCATAGCAAATCGACTTCACGTGGAATGTCGCACATCTGGATTCCGTCGACATGCAGACTCAGCCTGGATGCTATCACTGCTCTCGGATCTCTCACCAAGTGAAGGATATACACCTTGTACTTTGCTTCGGTAAGTCGACTATGAAGATTTTGTAAGGATTCCAGAGAACAAATTCGCAATACTTTATGCACAATGAAATCGCTTTTCTTGCAAAGTTTGGACAGTATAGATGACCTTAGTGGGTACCCGCAGTCCATAGAATCGGCTTGAAACTCCTTATTTTCTATCATTTCGCTTCGTGTGCTGGGGTCTCTCAAATGTTCACATTCCGCCCTATATTTTCTCAGTAAAGGCTGGTGATTGCTGTCAAAGCACAGATTGTGCTTGAGACATTCTGCGCTGTTGTCACTGAACTGACTTATATTGAATGCGTGCTCGTAAGCGTTCTTGATATTTTCAAATCGACATTGCAGGAGATCTGATAAAAGATCTATCCTTTCCCGTTGCAGAATATCACAGTGTTTGCTGTATGGCAGTAGAGGCTCGAATAAATAAAAAACCGAAGGGTTCTTGTTGAATATTTCCCCCAGAAAAGTTGATCCTGTCCGCTGGTTTGCTACCAGTATCACAACAGTCTTTTTCTTGTCCTCATTCAGCTGCACATTATCTTTTTGATACCGCCATAATTTTCTGAGTTGGGGCTTCACCAGTTCTTGGTTTTCGGTAAAATAATAGTTCTTTGAACAAATTATTATAACCAGCCAGGTGACAGAACCCAACAGTAGCTTGAATTTGTGTCTGACACATCTCAGCATTGCCTTTGCATACTCAGACCTTCCGGTATCTGACTGACTAGCCTAAAGCTTTTTTTTTCTGTTCTTTCCATATTATAACAGCTATGTTCTGTAAAATAAAGTTATCATTCAACTGTGAATTTTGAATAGCCTGAAGCGATACAACCACTCAAAACTTCACTCTATTTTGCAACAGCTTCAAATAGCA
>QXVX01002184.1:0-27625 GCA_013436065.1 Halocynthia aurantium | reverse complement strand
CACTTATTGAACGAACTGAAGACATGTGGCCCAGTTGTTGTCAAACAAATGCGATTGCATTGACAAAGTTATATGAAAGCAAAAAAGAGCAATTTTCCATACTGTGCAGCAAAGAAACAATTCCCTCAGATACGGATGCATACAAAACACAAATTTATAAAGGTTTATAATCGGAAAGCCGCAAGGTACATAGTCTGTTCAAAATAGCCCACATCACCCCATTTCTTTGTTAAACGAAACGGAAGACGTTTCTCCATGTCACGGAGGTTTCATTTACATCCCTTATGGTTCCAATCACGTAGGTTTCATTTATATTCCTTATGGTTCCAACCAGACTGTGAAATTCTTCCAAGGTTTCTGCCAACTTGTTCTGCGTTTAAAAAGGCTGTCTTGTAGCTGAAGGCAACTGGATAAATGAATACCCCGAGTGCATGCAAAGCAAAGTGCAGAATTCAATACCAAATCACCTCTCAGTTGGTTCTTATCGTTTACAAGCTTTTTAATCTCGTCTCCATTGCATATGGAGGGCCATGTGAGAGCCTCTTAGGGTAGAGCTTTATTCAATAATCTGAATATCAAAATTCTATCTGTAGTGCATTGTTATTACAGTTACGCATTAGTGAAGTAATTTACTGACTTTGGATAAAGTTTATAAACGGCAATAAAGTGACGTGCATCCTGTTTTGAGAGAAATTATCCAGGTTTACACTGAGTTGAAGTGGACATAACTGTACTGGCAGTGGTTTTAGGCAAATTTTCGAAATATCTTTCACAATCTTTGTATTATCCTCGACCAGGTCTTCCCAGCTAATTCCAAGATAACGCTTATCCGTTACTTTCTCACTTTTGAGGTGTAGATCGCTGTGATTCGTTCGTGTTTATTCACGGTAAACTCCCGTAGGTAGCCGCAAAGGTAGCTATTACATACCTAATTTTGCAACGTACTGTAAATTTTGTCTTTGCAAATCGTAGAGGATTTCAGCCTCTTGCGCTGTGTCGGGAAGCTCCATTGCACAGAGTCGACCCCGAAATAGAGTCTATTCCATCCAGGTTTGTTGCCAATCGTGAGCTCAAATCTGCCCTTGGGTCTCTCGGTAAATGTATCAGGTAAAAATTATATCCTTTCCTGGTCAAGTGTTCGTCGATATTTGTCAGCGACTTTATGGTTCATATTCTCGACACTGTGTATGTTACGAAGGCAAAGATTTCGAAGAATTGACGTTCTTACTTTTCTTCTTAATCGCAGTTTATTATGCATTACAAATACGCGCGAACCTTGCTGTAATCCTGGCATGGTATAAACTAAGTACTGAATGGTATACGAGTCGATATCTCTTGTTTGTAAATGCCCCTGGCAATAAATTAATAAAACGCAGTCAGAAATGGAAAAAGAAGAAAATTATTGCTATTTCAGTAGAGTAACTGATATCGAAAATTAAAGAATTTTTATAAAATTCAATTTGCTACAAATGTTATACGAAAGAAGGTATACTGAAGTTAATTGCATTGGCGTAGGTTGAGAACGGTTTGTAACCGAGTTTATCCATAACGTCGCTACATTTTGCTTGAATTTCTCCGACTAGATGAAAAGGTAATAACTTCCTCCATTTGCTAAGAATCTCTTTGGGATCGCGTATTGTTCCGAATGGACTTTTGATTTCATAGAATGCCTTCTTCAACTTCATGTATTTAGTTTTGTCCCCCTGTGTAACAGAGAAAAGTTGTGGATTAAAATAAATATTGAGAAGGATATATACATACTGGTGAAAGCCAATCAAGTTTCACGACGCTCTTGTTAACTGAAAATGAAAACTTAACACGATACCATTGTTGTAAAAACAGTATTAACCTTTCCTTTCTTCATCAGAGCGCTTTCCCTTGAAAAATCCAAAATGATCTGTCTTTTATCTCGGAGTGTTCCGGCTAACCAGTTCTTCAATTGCTGTGGAGGTGTTTTTCGTAATAACCTTCAAATGAAGAGGTTTACAGTAGTTGGCAAGTGGCTATTTACCGTGAAAACGAAAAGCCGTTATATTCATAGGCAGTCATTGACAAACTTGTAAATATTTTCAGCTTGCTCCGTCACATTTTGCACCATATCTTCGTATCTTATACGTACGTAACGCTTGTTGGTCACTAAACTGCCAATGGTTGAGCTAAAACCGCCTAAATACCAAATGACGTTTATGAATCAATGCAATATTAGATATTAGCTAAATGAAGACATAAAATGAACTCACCCAAACTCATATTTTCAACGTAATCCAAATTTTGCCTATGCATTTTGCACAGATGTTCCGCTTCCGTTCCAATGGTTGAAGAATTAATCCCGTTAAGCTTTGTATCCAAGTGCGAGCTCAATACAGCCCTGGGGTCTCTGACTAAGTGTATAACTAAAACATCGTATCCACTGAGGGTCAGATTCCAGTAAAGCGGTTCTACGGATTCGATGGTACAAAGCCTTATTACTTTGGTTGCCACAATACTGGACTGCTGGCATACTTTGCCGATTATAGTCATGTTCAATGGGTATCCGCATTTGGGTGATTTGGGAGAGAATGAAAATATCTTCTTATTCTTTGACGTTAGGTTGAGAGGCACCCTTGCACTGTTCGGAATACTTTCCAAAATACATTCCTCTGCATACCGGTTCAGTATATTTTGGTGTCTGGTGGGAAAGCACAGATTCTTGCTCAAACACATCGAATATTTGTCTGTGAATTTGGTGATATTAAATGCATGGCGATAATCGGCTCGTTGGGAACTGAAATCACACTGGAACATTTTCGACAAATATTCTATTCTCTCGGCCCCGAGCTGACTGCAGTGAGTTGTGTATGGAAAAAGGGGTTCAAACAGATAATACGCATCAGGATTTTGGTTAAAAAATTGTCCCAAATAAGTGGAACCCGAGCGCGGATTCGTCATTATAAGTACAGCAGTTTTATTTTTATTTTTTATGAGTTGTTCAACCAGAGGAGGAGTGTCGACATTTTTCCGAAATTCTGTCAGCTTCCACGTCATATTTTTCGGCAACGTCATCATCATGCGCATATTATTTAACTGCAGCATCCGTAGTACGAGAGATAATAAGGTGATTGCTATAACAACGCTGAAAGTTCTTCGTATTGTCGACAGGTTTGTTTCCCACCATCCGTTTGATTTCAGAACCATATCTAAAAATGCTAAACGTCTGAATTCACCTGCTAAGATTTCAACAACAGAAGTCTTCAATCGAAGTTTACTTTTCTTAGTCCTCGATTTTAACATTACAAAATTTTCTATGTACTATTCTATTCTACTATTCTATTCTAGAGCTCACCTACATCACCTACTAAAAATCACAATTAAAATTGAAACTATATTTTCCCACCCTACCCTTCAGCACAGAAATTTGTATGTAGAACTGTTATAGAGGCTTTTAGCCTCAGGCGTCTGTTCTACTTTTCCTCCAGCAATAATTGCCAGCTACCGATTTAATAAATGTATCTTGCTGTTGAGAGGATATATCCATCTAAATCCTGGACTAGTACTTATTAAATTCTGTATATTATTACATTACTACTGTTCCAGCAGATTACATATTGATGTATTTTTACGTATGTATGAAAGTATGTATGAAATTCACCATTGTAATTCATTGATAGCTAATACATACATCTATGTTAGAGCAGTCCCTACACAGTCTACTGTCGTTAATAATTAACGAATCATAACTGCCACGCATTGTGCAAATAGCGGCAACGACTCTGAACCTGGACATTTGTCTACTTGTCATTTGTTGCTGGCTAATGTATATCTTCGTGAATGATTTCTACCTCTACTTCTGATTATATTTGATTGGTATGAATATTTTAATTGCATAGCCTCAACTCAAATATTATTTCGGGTTCCAAAAAAATTGACTGCGTTGTTTTGAGGGATTCAACTCCTACAAATTCCCTTAAATTTACATTGATAAAGAAAGGCCGGCACCCATAAACGGCAGATGAATTCGAGAATATTTCATCTCGAGGACATAAGGACTAAAATCCCACCTAATGTGGCTCACTTTAGCGACTATATACTGATACGCACTATACCTAACAAAATCATTTAACCCGGAACTCAGTATGAGCTCAATACGAAGTCCCAGCACGCTTAGCAAAGAGAGAATAAACCAAGCTGATCCCGAAGCCCAGCTGTCCCTCGCAGGAGCTAGTTCCCTATATATGGGTGAAGTGTTTCTTAATTAACAAAAAATTTCTTGAAACTTACGTCACATGATCCCGATCAATTGTTATTTGGTCATATTCTGCGTACAAATATGCACTATATTTTTTATATACGAATATGTCAGCCTTTTATTCTTTACACCTATATTTCAAGTGTTCATATAATATTAGTGGTATATACCGTATATTAATATTACGTATTCCGCCATGCTCCCGTTTTTTTTTTAATAAACTTGCCTCTGTTTGGTACGGAACCGCAGCAAAATGCTTATGACGTAATTTGCTTCCATAAACTTACCAGATTAAAATCAGCAAAGCTAAAATCAAAATTTAGAATTGGTTTTCAAATTCACTACTCATTTTACCTCTTTATTCCTTTAGCTGGGTAGGTTTTCTAATAACCTATGGAATTATTCGAGTATTTGTACTTGACAGTGTGTTGACCGTAAGGCAGTGTACTGCTGTTCGTAGTTTTCCAGTTCATTGATCATCTGTGGTATAAGTTTTCAGAAAAATTGTTGTTATAACCAAAATGCATAACTAAGAGCGTAAGCTTGCTTTTATATATTCATTTCAAATCTAATTCCCGTTTTAATAACTTCTCATGGAGGGAAATAAGGATGACGCCATCAAATGTTTTAAAATTGCCCAAAGGGCTATGAGTGCAGGATACCATGAAAAATCTATTCGTTTTCTAAACAAATCGATCAAACTATATCCAACAGAATCAGCTATGGGTAAGTACTGCTCTCCTTATGTGGAATATTTGAAAAAAAATCTTCAACTTCAATTCAACGCTGTTTTTAGATTTATTAACCGAACTCAACACGGGTTCAAAATCTCAGAAGCCCAAGAAGCACGCCAGCGCAGCAACTAACGGAACAAGCGGCAATTACGGCACTTTTTCGAAAAGCAATGGAAAGACAGATTCAAAACCTGAGATTGTAGAAGAATATTCCGCAGAACAGCTAGATGCAGTTAAGCGGTAGCTCACATTATGTTTTGTATCCAATACAGGCGCCTTCTTTTTTATGCTGATGTTGCGTTGCTACAGTGGTGTCGTAAATTGAATGTATTGTAAAAAATTGTAATTTTTACTACAGAGTCGAGTTTTTATTTTACTCCATTTCTTGAACCGTACTGTCGTAAAAGGGGGCCGGCTGTATAAATATACCGATTAAGCTGATCGTAATTTAACCCCGTGTTTGAACCTATATTTCGTAACAGGGTCAAAAAGAGTAGTGACTATTATGAAGTCCTCGGAGTGGATAAGGAGTGCGGTGAAAGTGAGTTGAAGAAAGCATATAGAAAACTTGCCTTGCAATTGCATCCAGATAAAAATAAAGCACCCGGCTCGACAGACGCCTTCAAAGGTTAGGCAACGTCATGGATTTTTGTACAGATAAAACCTTATGTTATTTAGGCAACTTTTTTAAAGTTCGATAACTTCCTGGTAATGCTGGAGCAGCCAGTATAACAAGTTAAGACTCGGAATAGATTTAACTTTTACAGTGATCTTAGATCGCTCCTCCACGACCACTCGCAAATTGAAATTATCTAACCATGACCATTTTGCTATTGCCAGATTTAGTCATGGGGTATTTGAAAGATGGAGGATTCATTATGTGTGGACAGTTGAAAATAATATGATTTCTTGTCTTCCTTTGATATGCCACATATTTATGGCATTCAGCCGTTGAGAATTTACTTCTTGTGACTCCGAATCATGCTTATAAAAATACCCTACGTAAATCTTTTGAATTCGTTTTTTACAGCTGTCGGTAAAGCATTTGGAGTTCTCAGCGATACTGAAAAGAGAGAACAGTACAACATGTATGGTGAATCAGGCCAGCCAACTAACAGACCCCAATACAGATATTCAAATATGTACGACGACGGAGATATCGACCCCGATGAAATTTTTCGCATGTTTTTTAATGGAGGATTTCCTGGAGGTAAGCTCTGGATTTGCAAATGATAAGAACAGCAGGTCATTCAATTATATTCACTTGATTTCTTGCAGACAACGTGCGAGTATACAGACGTGGAAATTCATACTTTTATAGCAATCGTTCGAATCATAATAATAATCAACAACGTCATGGAAATGTGAGTGTCTTGCAGTCTAGGATCATTTCTTACTATATGCTTGCTTCAATCAATGCCGCTGTGGTTCCCATGCTGTTCAATTTTCTTGAAAATACTATTTCGAAAAGACATTTGTGGTGTTAGAATCCTTGTGAATGAACTGTCCATTTGTGGTTCGAAAATGTAGTCGGTGGCTGATGAGGTTAGACGTATGTTCAATTTTTATTGTGATTTTGCAGCAGAACGTTGCTGCCTGGATACAGTTTATGCCTCTGCTCATTTTACTCCTAATTACCATGTTCAGTAACCTGCTTGTATCCGACCCTCCATACAGTCTTGTGCGAAGAGGGTGAGTGTATTCTTTTACTTGTGTCCCTTGCATGAAACTTTCAGCATTCCCATCTAACCACTCTGCATATTTAACTTCATAAAGGGACTACGTCTACCAAAGAGACACTCCAAAATTTCAAGTTAAATATTTCGTAAAATCAAATTTCGACCAGGAGTATAAGGGAAGCGATTTAAGAAGATTGCAATCGAGGGTCGAAGATGAGTATGTCGAATATTTAAGAGGCAGCTGTTACCAGGAGCGTGTCAATAGTAAGTTTTTTTTTATCCTGGCAGGATAGCTAATTACCATTCATCAGTCATTACCTTATCAATGCCTGTAAACCTAATAACACCAGGTTATTTGTCCTAATTAATTAAGTATCTGTTTTCTATGTCAGGGCTTCCCAAACTTGGGGTCGCAAAGAGTAGACCGATTTCACACAAAGTACTACATATATAAAATGGACTTTTTCTGATTTTCGAAACGCAATTATTAAAACTAGTGCAAAACATAAATCTTAACTGAGTTGTGGACTCTACGTAAACACCACTATAGTACGACTTTGTTACGTAGTTAAACGCGTAATAAATAGAAATTAACGCCTCCTTATTCTTGTGGCGCAGCAGGATGTATTTCTTTTTGTCTCGTCACTTTAGTGGTTTTGTTGCGCTATAAAACCGCACTAGATTCTAGAATTAATGGACTCATGGATAACTTTTAATCACTGTCAAACACGAAGGGGTGCGGAGAATTTTATTAAGCAAAAAAGTTTGGGAAGCCCTGGTCTAGATAATTTTTTGCTGTGTAGTCGGAAAGTTTTTGTAAATAACTGACCATATTATACAACAGAAGAACATATGCGTAGGAGAGCAGTCTACCTATCTTCAAAAGATCTCCTGGATCGATCAATAGAAATGAAGACTCCAAGTTGCCATGAGCTTGAACAGCTATTCAATAGGGCTTGAAGACCATGCACTTAAATATGATTAGGACATACTGAAAAACAATCACCTCACTTGTGTTATGAATAGAACTGGAGCGAATAAACAAGAAATATGGTATGACAATTGGGCTTCATGTCTTGTAAGGGTGGTTTTTAGCTGTTGTGATTTTAGGGGTAAATATATTTTTTTCTAATTTAACTGTAATCCTACATTACGTTCAAACTGCAACTTGGTAGGGTGATGTAATGTGCAATAAGTGGGCAGTTCACTGCTGTAGAGGTTTTATTACATGAGAAGAACTATTTCTAGTGCTGCATTTTAGTATGTATATGGCACTTGTCAATTTTGTGAGTTGTTTTTATTTTCTGTGTACTTACACAATGATTTGCTGACAGAGTAAGACTTATGTTGTTGTTGTCCGAGTTGCTGGTACCATGCATGGGATATGACATTACTATATTTATGATCATATGATCCGCTCTCCTTCATATATTGATAAAATATAGGCAATTCTCAATGGAAAGATGAAAGTATGATTGCATCTCTCTATTTCAGTGCTTTCCAAACTTTGTCAGTTGGTGACACACTTTTCAAACGTACATAATTTCGCGACGCAGCAATTCAGTTTTAATAGCAAACCCGAGGTTAATTCAATCCCTCACGAGAGATACTGATACATAAATACATTTTAATGTCCGCTACGCACTGCAGGCGGCACACTAATGTGTCATGACAAACAGTTTGGAAAGCACTGCTCTATTTGATAGATAGGTGTTTTCATAATAACCTTTTTTCTTTCGGTATGTCTCAAAATGAGAGAGGAAAACACAGACCACTTTAGTAATTGCGTCCTTTTTCTTTACGATCGCCATTTTTTTGCGGCGAACCTTCTATTTATTACAGATCAACTGATATTTCCCTGTCGCTCATTCAACTATTTTTTCTGAATAAAATCGTAATATCATTCGGGACAAAACTTGATTTGATTAGATTAACGAACACGTTAATTTGCAAGACGGTTTCCATGTAGGATCTCTCTAGTTCAAACATTTATATCCTCTTCACAGTGTTATGTTACATTTCATTTACATTTGTAGGAAGGAGGAGTCTTGTTGCTGCTACCGTGTTGTGTTCGACCTTAGTTTTGTTATGTCAAACAAGTGTTTTGTGGTCGCTGTTAAAACTTTATGATCATACTATGAACAGATCTGATTTACTGATCTATTGACATTAAATCTTCATTCAAAGATTTACCAGAACCCTGGCATAAAACATCAAAGATGTGTTTGTGTTTCGTCAACACCAGTGTAGTTTATTGGCCTAGTTATATTGAGGACAATAAGTGGAACTGCACAGATGTAGGAGGAGCCTCAATATTCCTTAGTTATCAGAACCACAGTATGAAATGTATGATTCTTTTAATTAATTTTAAACTAGATAATTTCAAAGTACATTCATCTAGTTACTGTGAGTGATGTTTTTCATGTCCTTGCATTTCAGGTTTGTAGAGAGGAATAGTACATATACTACGGCTCATTCAATATGGATGTGATAGCTAAAAACTTCAGTGGAAATCCTCAGATATCACCCAGAGTCTATCGAACTTTCGAAGCCGTATATCTCGCGTTGTCTGGATATACCTTGTTTTCTCTCTCGATATATTTCCTTTGCATCCCTAAGGATAAGAATGGGCACCGCGATAGCAGGCAAGAGATCCGTTGGAAACCACGGATCACTATACCTAAAATTTGTTTCTCAAATTGCCTGCAACCGTATTGTCTTCACCACAATGCTGAAAAAGCCATGTCAACATTAATTGTGCTTATGCTTCTGTCTGTATTGGCGCATGTTTCTGTGGATTTCTGGGCGTTTTCCCCAGCCAATGTTACGCAGACATACGCCCAGTGTGTGAGGCATACAGCGAGTGGCATTCTCTACATAGTGTGCATTTTCTATTCGTCTTTATTTTTATGGGTTCGTCAGCGAGTATTTTATGCTCACCCGACATTGAGACGTCTCGCTAATCCCTGCTTGAATAGATTCAGTTTATCTGTGTTGTTCACGATTATTATTTCCAATATCTCCCTGTTCGTCGCTTTCTTCCTGCTGCCTGCAATAGAGAAAAAACACCGTTCATCTCAGAAAAAACATATATTACAGGTGAATTAGTTTCAACATAAAATATATATGTGAAACAAAGTTACAACAATATTTTTACAAACAGGAAACTTCACAAGTGAGCAAAGATGCTATCGATTACGCAGCACTCGGGCTGGTTCCCTACGAATGCAGTTTTCAGCGAAAGAATGTATACCTGTGGATACACCTCCTGTTTACGCTTACAGTCATTTATTACCAGGTAACATGCACTTTGGAGAGTGATAAGGTATTGTACATGAACCCACCCATAACTCATATTTAACATCTTTGCTTGTAAGGTACTCATGCCGATTTTTATTACTCAAAAAAGTCATATATTTTTGCAATTTGCCAACGTGTAATGAATTACATTACCAGCTTACTCTTAAGCTCATAGATGTTCAATGCAGTTTACGATGTCAATATTCATTTAGCAGATATGTCAATACAGAAGGCTGGTCTGAGCTATTGATAGGTCAGATTCAAGCTTCATTTCTATTAAAAGCCTGTTGAAAAAAGCAAATGTACACAATGCTTGAATACGTAGAAACTATTCAATCCAAAGAGGATTTTTTTCACAGCAAAAGAATGAAAAAGTATTTGCACTGGTTTCCCTTATTTGTTTGATTATAATTCACCATTACAGGTTTCATTGCAATTTCTCTTTGCCTATCCTGTGATGAAACTTCGAAGAAAAAGGAAATCAAAGATGCTGATGAAACAAGTACATACACCAACATCATATGCCCATGGAAGACTTACAAGCATGTCATCAGGTGGTGTGGGCATGAAAATGAGTCCAGGGCATAGTACTGCAGATGACACATGCACCGTGAAAGACTCCTCGCGTCAAGCAGACTCGGAGGACAGTAATTTCTCGAACTCTTATTCCAAAGTCAAGGAACCTGATAACAGCACATCCTGTCAACCTTCTAACTGTGAAGTTGAAAAGATAACCTCGATTTTGGATGAGTCTGATAGCATGCAATGTAAGGCTGCAAGAAGAAAGGCAAACCATGAAAAGCAGAAAAGAAATTCCTTGCTTCAGAAAAAGCTCAGAGCAAAAAATAGGCTTAAATGCTATGTGTTTCGTTGCTTAGCATTATCATTAGTATGTTCTGTTTCAGATATCACCGGATTCCTGTTTACTTATATCGCACAAATTCTTCATCAGCAAGATACAGTATCGGAATCATTGTTCACATCGCTGACATATAATACCAATATTATTATAAATTTATTTTGTATGCTCGGTTGCTACAATGACTGGAAACTTAGACTTTTCCCGTTCACATACTGTTTTTCAACTAGAAAGTTCAAGCAATGACAGCGTTTGGCATATTTTTAAATATATGCTCCTGTTCACTTTGCACAATATAAAATTATATATTGCTGTTTTCCCAGCGCCTTACCGGAATATCATTTTTACAGACCAACTGAGGTTGAGTGATAGCTACTTCATAATTTTGTCTGCACTGAAAAATTTGCCAGATCATGCGTTGCCTGCAAATCTGTGGTGTACATGTATTCCAGTTCAAAGATATAGAATATGAACAAGTTAACTATGTGCTGTAATCACTTCTTTATATTTTGAATAGGACTTTGTAACCTATCTCTTTATTCGTATCATTTTTAATTTTATGTACGCAACCAAATTGCCTATTGGTACTTTCTTTTGCCACATATTCTTATAAAAATTGATTCTAGATTAGTTACCGTATGTTTTATGATTGTGCTTTGTGTTCACAAAGTTGTGTTTACTAACAGCAGTGACAAATGTACCTAATCCATCCCTTTTTATTATACTCAACACGGTGTAGGATATTTATTACCATGCATGGATTGCCTTACAATGTTGAACTGCGACTAGTGTATATCTGTAGTAACATTTCTACAATCTACTGTGTGCAGTGCAGGATTAACCATTAAGCAAATAAAGCAGGTGCCTCAGGGCCAGCCAAGTAAATGTAAATGTTGTTAAATTTAACTTTCTTCCTTATATCGATGAACCCTAAAAATATGTGTATTTCCAAGCCACCTATCAAAATGTGCCTTAGGGACAGCAGAGCCTTAATCCAGCACTCACTATGTGCCATGGTCTCCATTATAGAGACTATGGTCGTAATTTTGATGATTTTATCCAGACTATAAAAAAAACTACTCCGCTATACGGTGCTAAAGAGACCAATACCATGGCAACGCTCGAGCTATAGATTTTTTTGCAACTGTATGCGAATAAAAGAATGCTCATTTGGAATGATTCGTTTTCTCTCATTTGTAATATAATTTCGATCACTTGAGCAATTATCAGATACGTTTTTACAGAACAAAGAAATGGAGCGAGCCAAGGTAATTTCGATGTCTCAGTTTTTTGCTTTATGTAAAAAATACCGATATACTTGACCATATTCTGTTTGTTACCGGTTATTTCATTCAGACGATGGCAAGTCCATTGCAAAGCAGTAGCAAGTCGAGAGGTTTGCCTGGCTTGCCCCCACTCCAATCTGCTGAGGGAAAGCAGCATTCAGAATTGTATAAGGTATGATAAGGCAAGCTAGAATATGGATATGCCATTTATTCATCATGAAGAAGGTGACTTTTTATTGCAATGATTTTTCTCCCCATAGATTGTATTGAAAAACAGTGCCCATCCACCCATAATGCAAGGGATGTCTTGGACATTGCTTGCCCCGTTTAAAGAACAGAGACACCACAGAACTCCGAGCGAATCGATTGCTAACAACTACACCCCCACCGCTGCGGATCTGAAGATTCGTGACCTTCCCAAATCCAGAATTTCAGGTAAGAAACCATCAGGTAAACCCTTGCATAGCACATATCCAGCCTTAGTAGTGTCAGATAGTTTTTTTGCTTTTGCAGACAATTATTAGGCCATGGCACATTTTGCATCATAAATTTTTGATGTGGCACATTTACTTTAGCAATCAAGTTGTAACTCATACAAATGCCAGCTTCAATCCTTAACAGATATTTAGATATGATTTAGGTGTTAGGTAGTTGTATGAAGATTTTAGCTGTAATGCATGTACTGTAATATTGCTTGCAGAAATTGGCTCTCTGTCACCAAGAAAGAAACAGAGGCTTGATGTCAGATCACCAAGAACGGCGAAGTATGCTTTTAAATTATTTTGATCTAGTTAAATAGTTGAACGTAATTGCAAAGCAGAAAATGTGAGCGGCTGGAGTAGAATGAATTATGAAAAGTAGAATGAAATGTTGGAGTCTTTTGGCTTAATATATCACCTTAGCTTACCTTGACTCTTACAGTCATATATATGTTGAAAGGCTGTGTTCAAATGTTCCCTTGCATTCACTATGTCCTGTTCAGAAACGCTAGACCTACTACTACGAATGGTGTTCACTCCCACCGCGCCAGAACACCTAGAACTCCGTGCAGTCCGGCACCCATGGCTGAAGAAGACGGGAATCATCTACCACCGAGCAGACCCATGTCTCCGAGTGAACAGACAACGGTTATGACGAATTTGGATAAAGACAAAAAGTCCCTGGAGAGAGAACCTTCTGAACAGGACTTTGAGGTTCATTTTATTGACTTTATTGCTCTGGCTCATTAAATATCATCGAAGATGCACAGTAGAATCAAAATTATTTCATTATTGAAGATACCTCGTTAAATGTTGTTAATAATCATCTGGATCTCTATTATAATTTTTAATTTACTCCTATGTCTTGTGTTCAGTTATCTATTGGTGTGTATGTTGGTTACAGTAATAGGGGGAGAAATAAGATTTCTGTGAGTAGCTATGCTGGTATAACCTATGCTACAGCTTATGTATGTACTTTACTGTATGTGTGCAGTATCATTTCTATCTAATCATTACAATCAATGTTCCTCATAATTTTTCCAAACTTTCAGCAGAACGCTCAATGCTTTGTGAAAAAATACTTCAAATTTGAAGCTGTAGCGCGGCATTCAAACTTTCATGCGGTGATAAGCTGTAGAAAAAACAATGCTATTCGTAAATTAATACGATCGGCGATATTTTAATGTAGGAGAATATGGACTACTGTGGTTGGGACTACGTCATTCACTAATTCATATATCGTCCATGGAGTAAACCTTAAGCATGAATGTAACATCAAGTTTGCTTAAAATGGTTATGTTTCAAATCTTTCGTTTTATGACGATTCGTAATAATAAGACTCCTTTATATCATATGGAATCTGTCTTTCCATTACAATATTTTGATAATCGTCATTTCTTTTTTACAGAGATACTATTACTACATTCAAAAAGGCATAGATGCACGACAGGTGGCGGGTCCACCTCCCGGTCAAATGAGCCGTGTGAAAACCAGTCTTCCCGAAAAACTGAGGACCACCAGCCATCTCACACCCCTCATTGCGGAACTTGAAGAAGAGGTTTTGAATGATTATGACTTCAGCTACAGAAAATCAATAAGTATGAAAAATCAGTCTTCACACATCATAAAATTAAAGAAAAAATGTCCCCAATGTGAATAATATTGTTTACAATTGTGAAGCACCATCAGAAAGTGTTTTGAATTGCTTTCTGCGAAAATTGTAATCGTTTCCCCATTATAAAACTGTTTGTACATAGTGAAACGAGCCAGTCTCCGATGGTCTTACAAAAATATCAGGTTTCTCAGCCTTTGTTCAGGTTTGGTTGAGCAATATAAGGCTTAAGTAAACACAATTGGTTGAACATATTTCTTTTACGCATTGTCAAAGCTCAAATTGAATTGTGGGTATTTTACGAGCTCATTTTGAAATACATTGTTTCTTATATGATGCTGCAAAGCACAATGAGTTGCTTTCTGTTTGTGGCAGTCGAAATCCAGTTTTGGTTTTGCTATGTCTTAAATGTTTCAAATCCATTTCTATCTCTGATTTTGACCTGCTTTATCAATCCTTGTTCTCTAGTTGACTACATTCTCACCGACGATGGAGAAAAAAGAAGGGTTCATGTAGCTGCGGTTCCACGCCCCTTCTCGAAATTTGTTATTCGTGCCCCGGTGCCATGGCAACAATCCAGCAGAAATGCGAGAGATTTTTGTCGAACCAGTCTTTTTATGGTCAGTCCGATTATGCTCCACCTCCAAAACTTATGGTTTGACAAGTGAGTGAAGACAAATAAATATATGAAGGAAGTGATATAAATTTCATATTGATCATATTTTGTTTTCAGATACAACGACTTACGGTTTGTAGACATTGAGAAACTGAGAAAAGCCAACTTGCCTCTGCATCCCTCAGAATTTGAAGCTCAAGTGAGTGATCTCCGTATAAGTTTCCTTCAAATATGCGAGTTATGCATCCCTCAAAATTTCATCATGTAATTTCGAAGCTAAAATACAAAGCGACGCGACTCCACAGAGTCTAGGAACGTTGCTTGTATATAACACTGCGATATTACATTACTTTCCTTGCAAAGGGGTCACATGAAATTAATGTATATGTGTGTGATATTTACTGTAGATTCAAAGTCAGTGTGAACAAGTCAGACAAATTCTGATGAACGACTGGATAAATGAAGCATCGCAGTTGTTCATCGCTCACAAAGAAACTTGGATCCATCTTGTGCCACAAAATGACAATGACAGCACTTTGCAGGTACCACTAGAGTTGCAAAATTTGGAATTTCTCCCAAACACTAGAAGAAATCCCCTGTGGGCTTAAATGAATTTTAGGGGGTGGTGTTCTGCGAATAAAATTTCTTGTTTAATCTCCGTTTTTAGGTTCAGCAGTTCTTTTCTTGTGCTGCGTGTCTGATGTCAAATCACCTTCGTGGAATGGTAATTGCATCGCTAAATGATCTTCTTATGTTTCTGCGTTCCTATGAAGTAAGTGTAGCTCTTGCTTCTTTTTTCCGAAACCGAAAATCTTTTGCTTCTTCATATTTTGTGTTTTCAATTTGCTCTATGCACTATCAAGCAAGGTAAGGTGACATATTGCTGTCATAAATGACTGACAAGATAGCCACTCTATTCCAAGTTTATCACGTAACATTCTAATCAATTTGACAGTTATCTTTTAAAAGCTGTGCAGTTCAAAAATATGAATTCATAATTTGTCCAGGGTATAGGAATGCTATTAAAAATTGTTAAAGTGGCAACTTTGAAATTCTAGCCTGCTATTGGTGAAAGGTGGTGGCATGCAATTGGTGATGTATTGTGATAAAGAATGACCTGCTCTTTCAATGTTTCATTCGTATTTACTTAGGAAGGAAATAACTTTGGCGAAGAGTACACAGACTTGAAATACTGCATTCGTCCTGTCATAATGCTGAAAGTCATCATTCAGGATCAGAAAATTTTATTCGAACCTAGTTTCAAGGAATGCCGTGACATTGTCTTAGATTGTTTCTCTCACCTCATAGTCGCGGCTGAAGGAATAAAGCGGGTATGAGCTATTGGAAAGACGTATTTTACATTCAGAATTGCTTCAAATATAATTCAGTTTTCAAGATTTCAACTTGAAATCAAATTTACATTGTTTGATCTCTCTGGAATTGTGTATATTGGTTTTTTTCATGGTTTGGTTTGATTTTTATTTCTGTCCCACAGGTTGAATGCTCCCTATTCCCGGAAATGCGTGACAGCAAACTCTTGCTAAGAACTGTTGGGCTCAAGGAGAAACTAGTGTCGGAATTCATTGACCAAGCATTGACAATATTTAAGGCCAATACAGTTGGTCCTCAGATGTATGTTATTTCGCAGACTTAAGCAAATATGCTCCCACTGAAATGTTGTTCTCCATTAACCTATAAGTGGCATTTGAAGATTGAATCCAGAACATAAATATTAGAATATAAATTGTTTGCAGTAATAGCTTCTAGAATTTTGCCAATGTGATGATTTGATATTATCAGGTACCTGGACATTTATAAGAAGTATGACAATTTGCTTAACAGCAAAGCAGAGACAGAAACGGTTCAGTTTCTAAAGGAAGATCACACGCTCGATGAGTTCCGGGTCAAGCTGAAGAGCTATGAGGTGAGTTGGCAGGATATTTAGTGTCTGTTTCCGTAGTAGTATCTCAAAAGAAGTTGTATTGAATAATAAATCTTTCCCGAGATAAGGACAACAATATGTCAATATTAGTCTTTCAATATTAAAATAATAAAAAATAATTTCAATCTTGCAGCTCGTACGAGGTAATATTATCATGCTTCGGTTGTCTGTTCCGCTCAGTCTGTTCTGCCTCGACTGTTGCGAACTTAATCAGGATTTGGCGGCACGCTCGCAACGCCTCAAAGACAAACTCGTCCAATTTCAGATCGATGATAACCGAGATAAAAGCAAAGAGTAATTGACATTGACACATACATGGAATAGTACATAGTTTGCGATGCTTATACAGAGTCTTTTTTTTCAGAATTTACCAGCGTTACGACGCAATTGCCACTCGAGTATCGGACATACCGGAAACCACGGACGAGCTGGTCGAACTGGCCGCGTTTCTGAAGAAATCGAGTGAGGAAACGGTCTATGTTCTGAAGGAAGAAATTGGAATTGCCGCAGAGCGACTTGAATTTCTATTGGAATGTGCTACGATGCCTTGTGAGTTGTTCACCGGCTTTCGATATAGGAATTTAAATGATTTTCACCCTCGTAATATAATGCATATCTTATCCTTTGAAATCAGATGAAGATATAAAGCTGAACAGCAATGTTTTTCATTGGCCTGAACAAATACAACAAGTCTTCGATATCAACAGAGGAAGACTCACTAATAAGAGGGAATCGGCAGAAGAGAAGTTAAAAGCACGGTCAGTAATAGATTTGAATTTGAAATTAGTTGCCTTTTGAAGCTCGTTTCTACAATAAGATTTTTGTTACTTAAGAATCAAGGCATTTGAAGCTCAACTCAATGATTACAAACTTGAAGTGGAGAGTTTCAAGAAAAAGGAAGTCGCTAGTACAGAAGAAATGCAGAAGAATGTGAAACACCTCGCTGATATTGGCGAAAACCTCGACAAAGCTGCAGTTGAACTTGAGGTAATGAGGATAATGCCTTACTAGAAACAAGTATTCCTTTCATGGGTGTTTGTTTTCGTTTCTCATTTTATTATGTTAGTTGCATGTTACTAGCCAATTGCGCTCTGTCTTGCTAGGAAATCAATGCAGAGGAAGTTTTGCTTGAATTCGAAGAAAGTTCTTTCCCCGCGTTGCAAGCCATGTTCCAATTCAAACAGCCGTATGATAATTTGTGGAACACTGCACTGCAGTGGAACAATAAAAATGAGTCTTGGCTCAATGGTGAGCATTTTTGAATTGTATCTGAACTTTTACTCTCGCCAATTTTTGTTTTAGCAATATAATACAGCAGACCATCGTTCAGAATTTATATTGTCTTTGTCTAAGGATCCTTCCAAGAGCTAAATTCTGAGGAAATCTCTGAAGAAATCAGTGCCATGTGGCGTACCGTGTACAAACTGTCCAAAGCGTTCTCGGATGCCGCTGGACCGAGGCGTATCGCTGAATCGGTGAAGACTAAAATTGACAAGTTTAAACAGCACATGCCGATTCTGAGTACGATCTGCAACCCTGGCATAAAGGAACGTCATTGGGAGCAGGTAATGAATTTTTTTATGAACCCGCCCGCTGTCAGAGCCAGGATGAAATCGAATGCAACGTTGTAAATTGTCATTATTGAACTGTTCAGATCAGTGACATTGTAGGATTCGACATAAAACCTGATCCTGAAACTTCGCTTTCCAATATGCTAGAGTTTGGACTGAATAAATTCATGGATGCGTAAGTACTACATGATAGTAGTAGATTATGAATTTGAGCTTGTATTAACTGCTGTTGGTGTTTGCTTTAGTAACAGCTCTGTTGTGGAATTCGTGTTTGTTGGTTGATTTTAATAACTGATTTTTGTGCTAACTAACAATTAGAATACAAGAGGTAGGAGCAAAGGCTTCAAAGGAATTTTCGTTGGAGAAATCTCTTGGAAAAATGAAGAACGAATGGAGTGACATTTGTTTCTCGTTGACGGCATACAGGGATTCGGTGAGACAAAGAAACTTAGTAGTAAATTGGAAGATGTGGTGTGTTTTGCTTATGTGTGGATTTGGTGATTCAATCTTAAATAGGTTCTTTACGATTTGTTGTGTATTGTTATTAAATCCAATTAGTATTACTCCTAAATTTACATGTGTATTTGCCATTCTGTAGTATTGAAGGTATTGGCGCTCAAGCTACCAAAGAATGGTCGCTAGAAAATGCTCTGAAAAAAATGAAAATAGAATGGATAGACATGGAATTGATTCTGATTGCATACAGAGATACTGTGAGATGTGTGACTGAGTGGTTTTTATTTTATTAAAAATACTGTGTGATAGTTTCTTCTTTGTGTGTTACATCAGTGTTGCCAACTCTTAGAAGTATTTCATGTAGGTTGTGAAAAAATTTAAAATTCCATAGGCATTGCATACGTTACAAGTTAGTGCTGAACAATCTCACTCAAACCGAAGACAAATATGTTAAGTCCCTTTAAGAGTTGCCTACGCTACTGTATATGCAATGTTTGATGTCTGTGTGAGTTTTGAATTATGTAAAATATTTCTTTGATTCTTTAACAGTATTTTCCTCATTCTCGTGCAGAAATGTAACAGGCAGATAATTCAGAGTAACAGTAATTTACCGAGTGAAAAAATCTTTCCAACAGGGCCTAGACATTTTAGGATCCATCGAAGAAATTCAAGTGCTTATGGACGATCACATAGTCAAGTGTCAGACCATGCGAGGTTCTCCATACCTTGCACCCTTCCTAGAGGAGTTTACGGTCTGAACTTACTTGCAGATTTATGAAATTTCATATGAATCTACTAAATTAGAATTTAGTTACTTGAGGCAGGCAGGATCTGTAGCAACCGATTTGTACCTTGTGAAAATGAAATCGGTTAAAGAAAAGACAGTCTTCGAAGTAGTAGGTGAGTCTAGGTAAGGTTAGCCAGCCTGCAGTCGAACAGCTCAAGCTCTGAAGTACTTATGATATACAAGAAATCTTCAGATTTAGAATTCATTATTGCATTCACAGAATCTAGGTAGAATAAAAGGCTTCGACACATTAGTGCTCAAGTGTTCTTCTTCTTCTTTTGGACACTGTTTTGATCTTCCAATAATTAATTTTGTGTTGATTGTGGTGCTTTCACATCATTTCAATCTGAATTGTCAAGAAACGACATTATTTTGAATTCAAAATACAATTTACAAACTTCAGGGCTTGAGCATTTTGTCGGGAATTGATGATGTGCAAGTTCTTCTGGACGATCACATTGTTAAGGCCCAAACCATGAAGGGTTCGCCCTTCATCAAACCTATTGAAGATGAAGCAAAGGTAGATGATTCTTTAATTGTTTATTTGAAAAATAAATTCATAAAACTGCAGTATCCTGCTTGTCTCATTAGACTGTTCCTATATATAACATATTATGCTTCATTGCTGATTTTAAGGTTGGTCTGGTGAATTGGTACTTTTTTACTTATTTGAAAATCTAACTTTTATTTTATCAACAGGAATGGGAGGAGAAGCTTATCCTTATGCAAGACATCTTGGACGCTTGGTTGAAATGCCAAGCGACCTGGCTCTACTTGGAACCTATTTTCAGTTCCGAGGATATCATGGCTCAAATGCCAGAAGAAGGAAGAAAATTTGGCATCGTGGATTCTTACTGGAGAGATATTATGCTGAACACTGTACGAACTTGACATGCATATTCTTATGTACTTGTACTGTACTGTATTTTTACCTTGTTGTACGGAACTGATCTTTTCAGGCTAAAGATATCAAAGTACTGGTGGCCACTGCCCAGCACAACATGCTCGGTCGACTTCAGGAATCCAATGAACTTCTAGATCAGATTCAGAAAGGATTGAACAATTATTTGGAGAAGAAACGTTTGTTTTTCCCAAGGTACATGATTTTTTATTTTTGCTTAAACTAGCGAAATGAATTTTGTTATTCTTACTGTAAAAAAACTTCCTGACATCACGTATTTGTATTTGCAGATTCTTTTTCCTTTCCAACGACGAATTGCTTGAGATCTTGTCCGAGACGAAGGACCCGCTTCGTGTACAACCTCATTTGAAGAAATGCTTCGAGGGTATCGCTAAACTTCGCTTTACAGAACAGATGGAGATTACAGGCATGATCAGTTCTGAAGATGAAGTAGTTCCGTTCACTAAGACAATATATCCTGCAAAAGCAAAGGTTTGTTTCTTCTTGAAGGTTCTTAACTGCTGTTCTATCATCCGTATGTTTTTTGTCAGGGTATGGTTGAAAAATGGCTTCTGGAAGTTGAATCTTCCATGTTGAAGAACGTACAGAGTGTATGTTTCAAGTCCCTCGATGCTTATGCTAACACTGCGCGCAAAAGATGGGTATTGGATTGGGCTGGTCAAGTCGTTTTGTGTGTGTCTCAAGCCTACTGGACCGCTGAAGTCGAGGAAGCTATCAATACCCATACTCTCGATGTGAATTGCAGTTTTAAAATTCTTACAATTTAAATTGAAATGTCGAGAAAAGCAAATAGATTGCATTTTATTTTTTTTCATTATAGAAATACCTTGAAGTGCTGAATTCCCAGATCAGTGACATTGTCGAATTGGTCCGAGGCAAGCTAAACAAGGGAGCAAGGATAACGCTCGGAGCGTTGACTGTGATCGATGTCCATGGTATGTCAATAGTTGCTCAATTGTATTGAAATTTGGAAAGAATGTACGTCCCCTCCACACTTCATTCTTTCCAAACCAATTTGTTTCATCTCGGGAGCTGTATGTATTTTTTCCCACGGAGCATCCTTTAGTGCAGGGCTCCCCAAAATGGGGGTCGCGCGACGAGTTTTAGGGAATGCTGAGCGTACAAAGTACTACATCTATATAAATTGTACCTTTTCTGTCTTTCGAAACACAATTATTAAATCTAGTGCAAAACATAAATCTTGACTGAGTTGTAGACTCTACGTAAACACCACTATAGTGCGACTTTGTTACATAGTTAAAAGTGTACTAGTAACTGATAGTGAGCCACGGTCCGACATGCCACCATTCACAGCCATTACACTGAATAATTCAGTAGTGTCAATCTGCATGAATGTTTGTTTGTTCTCAAGCACTGGAAGTTAAGATTTAACTGATTTAATGAAATATATAACATCTATATTTTGAACTGTCACTGTCAAACATGAAAGGTCGCGGAAAATTTCTACAGATTGAAAGGGGTCGCGAGCAAAAAAGTTTGGGAAGCCCTTCTCTAGTGTATTTGATTAATTTACATGCTTTGAATAATATTTTTTTAGCTCGTGACACCATAGCCGAACTGGTTAAGTTGGATATTCAGTCCTCGAGTGATTTTCACTGGTTGAGTCAGTTGCGGTACTACAGCAATGAAACTGATATGGTCGTGAACATGATCAACACGGAATACGCATACGGTTATGAATACTTGGGGAATTCTGGACGATTAGTCATTACCCCTCTCACGGACAGATGCTACAGGTATTCTCTGAAGATTTTTGAATACAGAACTCTGTTAAACCATATAGTAACCTTACGACCCCTATCAGAACTCTCATGGGTGCACTGAAACTCAATCTTGGCGGGGCACCGGAAGGACCCGCTGGTACCGGTAAAACAGAAACTACCAAGGATTTGGCCAAAGCTCTCGCCAAGCAATGTGTTGTGTTTAACTGTTCTGACGGTCTTGACTACAAAGCCATGGGAAAGTTCTTCAAAGGGCTGGCATCTTGTGGCGCTTGGGCTTGCTTCGACGAATTCAACAGAATTGAGGTAAATCGGTTTCGCCTCCTTTCTAGCATGTATTTTTATTCGAAACTAGCATCCTTCCTATAAAGCATATCAAAACTTTTGATGTCATTCCGTTAAATTTGACTCCTATTATTTCACTTCCAGATTGAAGTGTTGTCAGTAGTTGCACAGCAGATCCTCTGCATTCAGAACGGCATCGTCAACAAACTAAAACGATTTATGTTTGAGGGATCGGAACTCAGTTTAAATTGGTCCTGCGCCGTTTTCATCACTATGAATCCCGGTTATGCTGGTCGTACAGAACTTCCAGACAATCTCAAGGTACTTTCCATACTAGATTGTCGATTCGTAGCAGCTTCTTATCAAAAATTTCCCACAAGGTGCTTTTTCGAACTGTGGCTATGATGGTACCGGATTATGCTATGATCGGCGAGATCTCGCTCTATTCGATGGGTTTTGTCGACGCTAGGAGTCTTTCGCAGAAAATAGTGGCCACATACAGACTCTGCTCTGAACAACTGTCTTCACAGCATCATTATGATTATGGTATAATTCTATATAATTTGTAATTCTAGCTTCATGAAGAATTGAAGACATATAACTAAATATTCCACCAATCCTGTCTTTCTGTTTTTAGGAATGCGTGCAGTAAAATCTGTTTTGACTGCGGCAGGCAACCTAAAACTGAAGTACCCCGAACAAGACGAAAGCATCCTTATGTTACGTGCGTTGATGGACGTTAACATGGCAAAGTTTTTGGCTCAAGACGTACCTCTTTTCCACGGTTTGTAATGCATTACATTGCTAAAACGATAGAATCGTTCGAAAACCATCATGCCTAATAGGATCTAGACGATTCCTAATTTACTGGACTAACCGAATTACTTGTAAATCTTGGTCCTTTAACTATATTAATATACTGTAGTGGATGTGAATGATGTTACTAGAGTAAGGTGTTTTTCATGGTGACAGGTATTATTTCTGACTTGTTCCCTGGTGTTGTTCTACCTGAACCTGAGTACGATGTCTTTATACAATCTTTGAAGGACAACATGAAAAAAATGAATCTACAGCCAGTACAGTGGTCACTCGATAAGATAATTCAGGTCCGTGTTGCATATATTTGATATTTCAAATATTTACTTACAATTTGAAATGCATCTACTTTTCTCATAATCAGGTGTACGAAATGATGCTTGTCCGTCACGGATTCATGATTGTCGGCGACCCATTAGGTGGCAAAACCAAAGCCTACAAGGTATCGAACATAAATCTGACAGCCTAGTCCTAGATAGGGATATATAAAAACAATCTCTTCCAAATTGTTTCAGCTTCTGGCTGCAGCTCTAACCGATATGCATTCCCTTGGACTGATGGACGAATTTGCAGTCGAATATAAAATAATTAATCCCAAATCGATCACGATGGGCCAGTTATACGGTTGTTTTGATCCCATATCCCACGAGTGGACCGACGGAGTGTTGCCTATCATCTTCAGAGAACAAGCATCATCGACTACTGATAATCGGTTTCTGAATTTTCATGATTCTGAGCTATAAATGTTTCTTAAAAAATGATGTGATCGTGTGCTCTCATAATTTTTAAAATCACTTCAAAACAACGCTCGTTGATTTTTCAGAAAATGGCTTCTCTTTGATGGGCCAGTTGACGCTGTGTGGATCGAAAACATGAATACCGCACTTGATGACAACAAGAAGCTCTGTCTCATGTCTGGAGAAATCATTCAGATGAGTAGCAAGGTTTGTACTGATGGTATTTCTATATGATATACTATTTCTTTGGTGTAGCCTCGTAAACTTCAGACACTGGACCTTTACTGATTTTTGTTCACAAGATATGATTCTGAATGAAATAAAAGTTCACTGATTATAATTCTGATTTTTTACAGATGAACTTAATTTTTGAACCAGCTGATTTGGAACAAGCCTCTCCCGCCACGGTGTCTCGTTGCGGAATGATCTACCTCGAACCACACCAGCTCGGTTGGCGGCCATTTAGAGTAATTATATTTGATTTTATTCCACATTAAGAAGTTAATATACTAGATTCAATCTTCATATTAAATGAAGATAAAAATCTTTCTACATTGTAGGATTCATACATGAACACTTTGCCACAAACTCTTGGAGATGATCACAAAGAAATGCTGTTAGACCTGTTCGAATGGCTTGTGGATCCTTGCCTTTATTTCATTCAACATGAGTGCAGATTTATTGTTAGTTTTTTTCTTGCTCTTTAGTTAATTGTCATTCAATGTAAATGAAATTATTAACCTATTTTTATCAGCTTACAACTTCACCGATGCATCTTGTTTCAACCATGATATCCCTCTTCAACTGTCTTCTGGATGAAATAGCTGAAGTCAAGGAGGATGACGAGGATGGAAACTCTCAGTCAATGAGCAGCCAGCAGGTTTATATATAAAATATGATATATCTATTGAACTACAATCCTTATATAGTAATCTCAGTAATGAAAATCTTCCACTCATAGTAATACCTGCATGCAATTCTCAAACAAACAATATCCAACTCTTGTTATGTTGAAGACATTTAAACTAAAAAAAAGCTGACAACTTCATATATAGTGTAGTAAATTTCTGATTTGAGAGCGGTAACATATAACATAAATATAGTATAGGCTGGTTCCTCAGCCATGGACAAGAAAAAACCTTTTCTATAATTAACATATTTTCACTGTCCTTAGTTACTTACGAAATCTAGATCCGAATCTTTTCTTTTTGAATTTTCACACCGGTAATGCTCATATAAACATGAACCCCATTCTGTTTGGCAGATCTTTCTGTGGTTGCAAGGACTATTCCTTTTTGCCTTGGTATGGTCCATTGGCGGCACGATCGACGGCGACAGCCGCGCGAAGTTCGATGTTTTCTTCCGTAAAATTATAAGCGGAACGGACAATGACCATCCCAAGCCGAAAACATCCAAACTCACCAAGAGTCACGTCTTTCCTGAAAAAGGTTGATTTATTTACCGGTTTTGTCTTCAATAAATGTCGTGCTCGGTTTAATTGCAAATTCATTTGATAGGAACGATCTATGACTTCTACTTCCACAAACATTCCAGCGGTTCATGGTCGAGCTGGCTTGATTACATCAACAAGGAAAAATTACATTTAGCAAAAGAAGCAAAGGTAGTACTGCATTTCAATTGCGTGGTATAATATTTTTCGGTCATAAATCATCCTGTTCCAGGTTAGCGAAATCATTGTCCAGACCGTGAACACGGCACAGCAGTGTTTCTTTCTTGATACCTTCATCAGTCACAATGTCCCAATGCTCTTTGTTGGTCCTACAGGTATACTTGCTAATACTGGTTGATATCTTATTTCTTATTAATTTAATAGTGTGTTATTTGAATTCATGTTCAAATATATTTTTTCTAATTAATTTAACAATGTGTTATATTAATTCACGTTCAAATCTATTTATTCTAATTAATTTAACATTGTGCTATATTAATTCATGGTCAAATGAAAGATATGTGTAAGAAAATTAAGCTCAAACTTAATTTGTTTTTGTTCAAGGTACGGGAAAATCGGCTATAACTAACGATTACCTCGTAAACTTGCCGAAAGATCATTTTGTCGCCAACAACATCAACTTTTCTGCACGGACTTCGGCCAACCAAACACAAGACATCATCATGTCTAAAGTTGACAGAAGACGCAAGGGTCTGTACGGTCCACCAGTGGGCAAAAAGTGCATCGTTTTTGTAGATGATCTTAACATGCCGGGAAAAGAGGTTAACTATCATTTACTGTCTACTATTAACATTTGAAAATAAAACTATGATTTTATTTCTTTAGATATACGGTGCCCAACCACCGGTTGAGCTTCTTCGCACTTGGCTCGATCACCACTTCATGTATGACAAAAAAGATTCCTCAAAACTTGAACTCATCGATGTACTTTTCATAAGGTAGAGATGACATAGTTTGTCGACTCTTATGTATATATTTTGAGGCAGACACTAAAAAATCTCTTTAATTGATTATCTCCTTCTAATGTGTTAACCTGTTTTCAGCGCCATGGGTCCACCTGGAGGCGGCAGAAACGATATTACTCAGAGGATGACTCGTCACCTGAATGTCATCTCCATCGACATGTTCAGTGACGAAACTATGACGAAGATTTTCTCTTCCATCTCAGACTGGCATTTCGAAAAAGGGTTCGATTCTTCGTTCATGCGACTCGGTAATCCTGCCTTGTATCTTAAATGCAAATCATTTAATACAATGGAAGTAATATGAAAATAACTGTCCTCCCATATTCAGGCAAAATTATGATTCAAGCTACGATGGCAGTGTACAAGGCTACTATCGACAACTTTCTACCGACCCCGACCAAGTCACATTACGTCTTCAACTTACGTGACTTCGCCCGTGTCGTACGCGGTGTTCTTTTAATTCCGCCTACCCACCTCACCGATGCGGACAAATTTGTGCGACTGTGGGTCCATGAAGTGTATAGGTCCGTATTCTCGAAATTTCTATATTTCTATCTCTGATATTTGTACACGAAATCTTTGTCGTGAGTTCATCAATAGTAAAAATTCAACGTGACTTTTCCAGAGTTTTCTATGATCGTCTTATTGATGATACTGACCAGAATACATTCTTTCAAATCGTCAAGGAAACATCTTCATCCTTCTTCAAACAAAATCTGGATAAAGTCCTCAGTCATCTGTACAAGACGAAGACTCTCACGGTAATAAACCGTGAGCTTTCAGTGATTCAGTGATTCAGTGATTTTCTAATACTCACCTTTTTTTCCATATGACATTGCTTAATGAAATGGAAAATTATTGTTTCATGATCTTATACCTCTGTAATCGTGATTATTCTTCAGGACGATCATGTCAGAAATTTGTTCTTCGGGGATTTCATTTTACCCGATGCAAATCCTAGAATTTATGACGAAATTCAAGATCTCTCTCAGCTGACAGTGGTAATGGATCATTATTTAGATGAGTACAATCAGGTAATGTTTTCAGCCAATTTTGAGCTGTTTCATAATTAAGTGATTTGAAAACGTGATGATGCTGATTAGTATTAATCAAATTCCAGATATCCAAAGCACCGATGTCT
>QXVX01002183.1:0-32302 GCA_013436065.1 Halocynthia aurantium | reverse complement strand
TGTCATAGGTCGTCGAGGGCATTGAGTTTGAGCTTGTTCCGTCCACGTTCAACGCTATCTGTTCTCCTTTGCTGTTGTCGTAATTGGGATTTGCAGTGTCGATAGCGACTTCCATTTCAATCTACGCAGAAGAATGGTTATTGGTGTTTATCGAACTATTCGTAAAATAAATATAAAGCGGTACTTTGTTATTATTAGGTTTAATTCTTGCACCGGTCTGCGAGTCCATTGCATGTTTTGCTGAAGACTTCTGGATGGGATACTGGAACAAGTGGAGCTTCCCGAAAAGGCTTTTCGACAAATACACGTCCAGCTAAATATTAATATAATATTTAATAGATATCATCTCAAAGTAGTCAATTTTTAGTTTAAAGTCTTCATCAGCTTCATTACCTCACGCACCACCTCGTCTTCCTCTCCATTTTCCTCATCAGAATTCATTTCTGATTCCTACACCTAGCTCACATGCAGGAAAATTAGCAGTTATTAATTTTTACCGATTCATTAACAGTTTGAGCTGAAACGGTAATGAATATGAATTGATATTACATCAAGTTACGAAGATAGGTTGTTTAGGCAGCATGCTAATCAAGGAAAAATCTCTCATAATATGATTTCTACTGGTCCAATTGTGTTACAAATAACACAAAACCTTTATCTTTACATGCTACACATTCTGTGAAAATACTGGGTAAATTAGAATATCTGAAGTTGGGAAATTAGGGGTTATGATTGAGGGCTGAGAATCCATAGCAGGAGTAATTCAATATATCTTTTCATACGATCTTTCTTTCACAGAATTTGATAAATCAATGTATAGTTTATATATCAAGGAACAACTGCACCAAATTTTATACTTCAAGCCCCGGGGGAAAAGGTTTAAATTTACGATTTCCAGAAACATTCACTTGACGATGTATCCTCAATCAGACATTAAAAATTGTATTTCGAATCATTCCCTCAATTTCACTACATGCTGCAATGGCTCTGTAACACCAGGGGGACGTGGGAAGTCGGAATAGAGAAACGTAACGTATACAATACGTTTTCGCACACCGTGCGTGGTATGAATCAACTAAACTGTAATAATGTTAATCCACCGGCAGCTTTGACCACATGTTCAAGAGCCTAACGGTGTAGTAAATACTGGATAAAGCAAAAGTAGTGATAGCGGTGGGATTCGAACCCACGCCATCGAGGGGGGGGGGGGGGGGGGGGAGCGCCTTAGACCGCTCGGCCACGCTACCTACAGAGAAAGACGTCGAGAACAAGCGTTGTGTTTCGTGAGGGTCACCGGTTCATACGTAAGTTTAATTATTCTAATTACTGCCTATAGAATGAATGAAATTTAATTGTATACACTGTTTATAAAATCATACAATGCAGTTTTCAATCGTTTTAATTTATCTTGATCGAGCATTCTTTTATGTAGTCTTTCCCATGAACTGTCAATGCTGTATTTAATATTGTTTAGGGTCACTGAACAGCGACCATAACCTCACGTGTGTCAAATTTTTGTTTACTTTTTGTGAATCAATGATTGTAAGTTGTATATTTCTTGTTTACAGTGGGAAAACACCATGGATATTCCGACAAAGGTAACGAAAGCATTATATTTTTAAATACAAACCTAACTACGGTAATATTTGTCGTATGAACATCTGGTAACTGTTTGTTTTTGTTCAGTTGGAGTTTGCCGTTGACATGAGTTGTTCATCTTGCGTCAAATCTATTGAAAAAGTTCTTGCAGACAATTCGAACATTCATAACCCGATAGTTGATTTTAATTCCAAGCAGGTTGGCCCCAAGACTGTTATGATTTATTTTATTTTATATAGAATATGTTGATTATTATGTGCCAATTATTTAATGCTTTCTTATTCCATCTGTGACTGCTAAATTATCTATTTGAAAAGGGTTTAATTATTATATAAATATTCATAGTAAACATATTAAAATAGACACTGCACTGTATATATTTATATATCATATGATAGTTAAGAGTTGTAAGAAAGTATGAATAACGTTTTTTATTAATACTAGGGCCTGCCAATACCCTTAACCATGATATTAATCTGACTTTGCCTACTTTCCATAATCCACTGGTCACATTGGGCAATAGTTCTTATAATTCAATTCAGACATTGAAATTGTAATGCAATTATTAGGTTATAGTGGAAACAAATCTTTCTGCTGAAGAGGTGCAGTCTGTTATTGAGACTACTGGCAGTCTTGCAGCTTTGGTTGGTATTGGATCAACACTAACAAAAGGTACATGAAATCTCAATGTGATATAGATATTGGTACAAATGGCTTTTAATAACTAGGGAAATGCTAAAGTCCATAATGCTGAAATTGGGAATGATAGTACATATGCTATTGTACAAAAGAGGTAATGTGACAAAAAATATAAATTTATACTCAAGTATACATGGTAGTAATAAAGGAACTAGCGAGACAAAAAAATGATCTCAAATCCCAGAACAAAAATGTCCAAAAAAGGCTTGTATCCGTAACCACAATCCATGTAAAGCTTCATCCCTAGCTCATATGTAGAAGCTTCCTCATATGTACATAACCTGGGTTTAATATTTGCTTGAATTGAAATAGACAGCTTTTGCAGAGCATTTAGGAGCAGCAGTAGCTGATATTCATACAGAGAAAGTTAAAGGAGTTATTCGTCTTTTACAATTGAGCAACGATCTGTGTCTGGTTGATGGAGCTGTCGATGGCTTATCGCCCGGTCAACACGGCTTGAACATTCATAGTTTTGGTGATTTAACCAAGGGTTGTGACAGGTAGCATATATTCCTAATAAATCTAATTGGTCAAATGAATTACAAACTTGATCATTAAGAGATGTTAATTAACTCTTTAACAGTTGCGGGGACCATTTCAACCCTTACAGTAAACCACACGGTGGGATGAACGATGATACACGGGTGAGTATATAAATTATCACACCCACTATACCGTACCACTCTAATGCGGGTCTCATCTTTGGGGGTTCAGGCTAATCTCAACCAAAAATGAAGTAATCACAAATATTACATAACAAAATTTACATTTCAGCATGTTGGGGATTTGGGAAATATCGTCGCCAACGAAGACGGCAAATCAAAATTTAGATTCACAGATAAATTATTGAAGGTGAATTTGTTAGTGTAATCGATACGGTAACTAGAAAAACTGTTCATTTCTCAATGAGGCATTTTTACAAGGTTTATGACGTCATCGGTCGATCGATTGTGATACACGAGAAAGAGGACGATTTAGGAAAAGGGAACGATACCTCCTCTAAAATAGATGGCAATTCAGGAAAAGGGTAAAGCTGATTTATTCCTTGGTAGTATAGAAGTTCCTTTAGCCCAAAAATAGAATTGTTAAGTTTTCAGAAATATCTCACTCATATTGCATGATTTATAATTTTCTGGGGGTTATATTTGCAGTCGGTGTCTAATTAATCTTTTGTAACAGGATTGCATGTGCCATCATAGCCCGTTCAGCGGGATTATTTCAAAACCCGAAGCGATTTTGCGCTTGCGACGGAATACCAATATGGGAGGAAAGGAACGTTCCTGTTGCTGGCGAAGGTCGACAAAAACAAACGACTCTTTAGCGAATACACGATTTGAAGAATTGTGATCGATAAACATACATATTTTAGACGGATTACAAAGAACAAGTACCGTATTTCCTGTCTCATAGGACGCCACAAGTTGTGAGACGCACCCTAAAATTACCTAGGTATTCTTTTGGAAAAGGGTTATTGTCTGCAACAATTGATACATCTAGTTTCAACCAGATTTTTCAATTAGACTCGCATTTAATTAGCAAAGAAATCATTTTCCATGTTCATCAATCCATTTTTTCTGCCACAAGCCTTTCGAATGTGTCCAGAATCAGGTATCTTTCTTTATCATTGTCTGATAAAGGTTTGTTTCCAGGTCTCGCCAAAATGCATACCTTAAAATTAGTCTCGCTGGCCGCGTCCGCCTCCTCCACCACATCTGTCAGAAATAAAATTTGTTCTGGGTCCACATCTATATTTTCTGCTATTTTAGCATAGCTCTGAGACTCTTTTTTTGACCCCACATTGGTGTCAAAATTTCCATCAAACAAGGGAGTCAGGTCACCGTGGTCACTGTGTTTGAAAAGCAACTTCTGGGCCTTCACGCTACCTGAGGAATACACATACAGCTTTTTGCCGTTATTTTTAAGGGTTTCTAGGACTCTGGGAACATCGGGATAAATTTCTCCTTTGATTTCACCATTCTTGTAAGAACTTTCCCACATGCGACCTTGCAGATTTTTGAGAGCTGTCAATTTTCTGTCATGCGACATGAGCCACAAGACATTCTCGACAACTGATGTTAATATTTCAGTTTTGCTGTTCGTTTCAGCTGAAAAAACAATGAAATTACTAATTAAGGCAAGCAGACAGTTCAGAGATAATATTTGCTGCAAGTTCAATTGCTAGTTTAGTGCATTGTGTATACTCTGTGATATTTGAAAAATGCTTTCAACAAAATAAGGCACTGCAGAGTATGTCTCAGTGGCAGCATTTAGTATTCCTGGTACCTGAATTTCTGTCAGCATTGCCGAAGGTTGTGCAGTAATGTTATCGAGAATTGGATTGTAAATAATTTAACTGGATCTGAAAACAGCAACGTTCTTTAGTGCTAAACTAATACCTGGAAGAATATCAGGAACATCTTCATAGCTAGAAGCCTTGTCATCTTTAGCCTGCGCTCGTAACGCTGCGATATCTTCCTGTGCATGATCGGTTTCCCAATGCTTTTCCAAATAATTTTGAACATTCGCCTTGACGTGCGGAAATAATACTTCAGTGACAAAGGCGATGGGCGTTGTCGTACCTTCGATATCGACGACTACCGCTTTAATATCGTTTTGTATACTTTTCGCCAAGGTCGAAAGCTGTAATTTGGACTTCATAATAGCTCCTCAACAATTGCTATAAATCTAGTACAGTATTGTACAATGCTTTGGGAAAAATGAATTTGAAACGAGTGCTGTGGGGTGTAGTGGTAATTTTATTGGTACCGGAGCTCCGGAGCTCCAAAATGGTATGTTGCTACGATTGGCAACTTTGTCTCACACCGTCCGTCTCGTGGACAGGAAGCGTTCACGTGAGTGCATCGGGCACGTACACAATTCCAACAGGTTTACTATTAAATATATAGGAAAATAATAAGCCTACTATTGACTGTTAACCCATCATTCACTTGTAGAGTTGGCAGAGCGGCGCTCCGGCAGCACTGCACCACTGGTTAGTAGTCACGCAATTCTAACGGAATCGTACCGCTTGAGCTTTCCACAGTGACCCATTTTTTCCTTGAGGTTTTAGTGAATTTTCACCACAAAGTATTGCAATTGACCTATATGGACCCAAAATGCATTTGATGTTCGAAATACACGCTTAAGATATAGAACCATGGTATTTAAAGACTATGGTAGAACACTTACTGGTGCCGTTTGTGCAATGTTGGTGTTTATCTATTCTATACTGTATTTAGCAATAATCATCCGAGTGAAATGTCGCGCAACTATACACATCGTATTCATATTATCCAAGAACTTCACATACCTGACTCTGCAAAACAGAAAACAAATAGTTAGGTTTAAACAGTGACTTCTCATCCTAGAGTAGAGTCAGACCCCAAAAACGATGACAAATTAAAGTCCAGCAAAAAGCCAGAAGTGAGCACCTTAGTTTCACACCACAGTCGATTGAGAAATACTATCAGTACTTTTATTATACATTTAAACTCGAAGAATCAATAAAATATAAAAGAACATATTGTTTCTACTGTTGTTATTTGAATATTTCATTATCATTGAGCTCAGCCATTCTAACCATAAGTTACATGTTGAATAAATATTAATAAATAAATGCAACTCAGTAATAATACTCGAATACTTTGTACAATAGGAACTTTGACACAAAGATTTTAAATAGAAAAGTGAGAGCCGGTACAGAAGAATAAATCAGAAACATCCATAACACAGTATATTGAACTTCAATAAATAGGGACATTAAATAAATAAAAAGAATGTGGTGAGTAGTTCACCTGACCCGACAACATCGATCGAATCTTCTTGAATGACTTATGGTGGGCAGTTACAGGTTTGGGAAATTTAGCACAATTGTAATCAGTGCTCAAAAGAGAAGAAGAGAAAGAATAAAAGGTTGTCTGTTTCAACGATTTTTGAAATTCAACCAATTTCAAAGACATACTGACACAACTCATCAGAAAATAGTTTAATTGGCCAGATTTTGATTAGGAGATTCTTTTTGTCCTTTGTCAAATTGTCCAATGACTACATTGACTTATTTTTTAACATTGCATTCTAACAGACATCAGCAATGTTCTCATTACAATGTGGTTTGGGGCAAATAATGTATGCTACATATGTATATATACAATATTTTAGTTACAACAGTGTTTGTAACTTCTTTGATGAATAATTCAGTCAAAATCGTATAGCTATAGCCAAACTTTAACATGACAGGCAGTAGCATGATTTATGTTGGCAGTGATGAAATGCCTATGAGTGTTTTTAATTAATATCAGGATTATATAATTAATTTAGTTACAATCCGAGGAGTCAGTGGTATCATAAATTGAGCAGTCAAGAGTCAAATATTTCATGTACCAACCTTACAGCCCTAGAGAGATTTTTTCACAAGAGAATTTTATCAATTTCTAATGTCTTTATCACAAATTCCTTTTTACAAACTTTCAAATACCCATTTTTGTGCACCATTTCAACCCTACATATTCATTTCAAACCCTGCATTTAGTTATTTTCTTCCAAACCATTCCAGCTATCCTCTATTAATCCAGTCCCAATACCAAACTTTGTTTTTTCAATGACCTCCGAATGCACGGCCTCGTATTTCATCTGCTCCTTAACTTTTTCCTCCCATTTAAACCTTCTTTCGAGCATATCCGAAACACTGCCAACTTTGCGCATCCTTGGAAATGTATCGCCTAAATGAAAAAAGTATGTATTTTAAAATATTTATCCGAATACTTCCAAAAATGAATGGAAATCACCCAAATACGGAACGGCATGCCATTTTGAATGTAACTTGCCTTCATATTGCCATTGACAGCCAAGATTGTTAAATACACAACACTTTCAACTTTTCTGCCGTCTCTAAAAAGTAGAGCTTTCACTTTAGCTTTTTTATTATAAAATTAGGGATGCTAACGGCTTCCCCTTCCGTCATTGCTTCAATGACCTCTCATGTTCCATACCCCAGTAATGCATATACAACTTATATCACTGAACAATAGGCCGCAAGAATGACAATAATGGCCGCAAAAAGATGATAGTTGGTGTACTGCAAAGTCTACAAACTGCACAATCTTTTTTAGGTAGGCGCCACACACCTCAATGTTTGAGAGATGTGAATCTACGACTCTTTCTTGTTAAGAGTGTCAAAGAACAACAACCCAGAAATCAGATTACTGCAGAAAATAATAAAATGCTTCGAGATACAGCCATCAGTTCTTGAAAAACTTAGCAGCTCAAAAGATATAACTACACTTCAGTCATAAAAAATAACTTTGTTTTTCAAATTTTAGAAAGATAGTGGGATGATTCCGCCTATTTGGTAAGGGGTTAGTTATTTTGGCTTCCACCGAATAAGAAGTTCGAGAACTCCTGCACTAACCTACCTTCTAACCCACCTGGTTCATCTGTAATCATATCGTTGATAGTCCGACCTCGTTTTCTCGAGTGACCCTCCATGGGGAACACGAGTCCAGGGAAGCTTATTGTACGTTTCAAATGCTCCCACGAGACTCCGTTTTGAACCAGCTCTTCACGATGATTGACATGTTGGATACGAGTCATCTCATCTAGGGTTTCGTTTGCCGGTTTCGGTCTGCAAAATATATTTTTCAATTATCTCTCACAGCAAATAGTTTCTGTTACCATAAATAGGTTATATCGAAACGACTTTCTTCAGGGACCTGCTGTATTTAAATAAATCATTTCCCAATTCATTACTTATGTTTTGATTCACGACTGAAAATTACCCACAATTACAATAAATCAATGATATAAACCCATGAAACCTTTGTTTGAATGGGCTTCGCATAGCCCAGCTTTGGAAAATATAGTTTTGAATATTCAAACTTTTAAAGTTTTCGTCACAGGAGAATATCACACGATGTATTACGTAAATGACTCAAAAGTAAATATCAAAGCAAATGTCATTGCAGGAATTAGTTTTAANAATAATGGCCGCAAAAAGATGATAGTTGGTGTCCTGCAAAGTCTACAACTACTACTGCAAAGTCTACAAACTGCACAATCTTTTTTAGGTAGGCGCCACACCTCAATGTTTGAGAGATGTGAATCTACGACTCTTTCTTGTTAAGAAGAGTGTCAAAGAACAACAACCCAGAAATCAGATTACTGCAGAAAATAATAAAATGCTTTGAGATACAGCCATCAGTTATTGAAAAACTTGGCAGCTCAAAAGATATAACTACACTTCAGTCATAAAAAATAACTTTGTTTTTCAAATTTTAGAAGGATAGTGGGATGATTCCTCCTATTTGGTAAGGGGTTAGTTATTTAGGCTTCCACCGAATAAGAAGTTTGAGAACTCCTGCACTAACCTACCTTCTAACCCACCTGGTTCATCTGTAATCATATCGTTGATAGTCCGACCTCGTTTTCTCGAGTGACCCTCCATGGGGAACACGAGTCCAGGGAAGCTTATTGTACGTTTCAAATGCTCCCACGAGACTCCGTTTTGAACCAGCTCTTCACGATGATTGACATGTTGGATACGAGTCATCTCATCTAGGGTTTCGTTTGCCGGTTTCGGTCTGCAAAATTTATTTTTCAATTATCTCTCACAGCAAACAGTTTCTGTTACCATAAATAGGTTATATCGAAACGACTTTCTTCAGGGACCTATTGTATTTAAATAAATCATTTCCCAATTCATTACTTATGTTTTGATTCACGACTGAAAATTACCCACAATTACAATAAATCAATGATATAAACCCATGAAACCTTTGTTTGAATGGGCTTCGCATAGCCCAGCTTTGGAAAATATAGTTTTGAATATTCAAACTTTTAAAGTTTTCGTCACAGGAGAATATCACACGATGTATTACGTAAATGACTCAAAAGTAAATATCAAAGCAAATGTCATTGCAGGAATTAGTTTTAACATTTAAGAATCGAATTCTCCGGAAATATGATATAAGAGGGAAAGACAAAGTACTATTAATATGGTAGAGATAAAATTATATTAAAATATGTACACAGTGGTGCCTTTAACTTGAAGTTCCGCCAAAGGCTCGAAATGACTAGTGTAATGGAAACAAAAATAATTTCATGTGAGGGTTTATGTACGAAACTTCGCGAGTTTCAAGAACTCATACAATTTGTGTATGAAGAACAACGAAAAAAGGGTACTAATATCAAACAAGCTTCAAGATTAGTGGACTTATAGTAAATTTGAATCCTCTAGTCAGGTACTTTATCATGATGTTATAACAACAAAATTAACCTCGTACACGCCAGATACATGACTCATATCGGTTACTGATATGAAGAGACGCCATTTGTCTATCAGTACAGTGCAGATGACATACAACCACTTCAGGAAGTAAGATCACATAGTGTAACACTACAACAACATATGTGAACAGCATGGTATGGTAACCTCAACTAAAAAATTAGAAATCTTTTCTATGAACAGGTATGAAGATTCGGTTGAAATTATAATTCAATTAAGAAATGGTCCTAGTATTTGGCAGCATTACACGATGGTCTTAACATAACAATTCCTTGTTAAGTAGATATTCTAATATGCAAATGAGATGATATCACATTTTGTCAGGTAATTTAAAATGAATTTAGAATTTTAACATTATTATATTGCAATAAAAAGTACAATATTATAATATTTAAAAGTAGCCCGATCAGCCCGTAAAAATCTTACAATACCTGTGAGTGTTCACACCCAGCGGCCCTAGCTTGAAGGTCTCTACCACGCAGCCATACGCGACAGGAGTTAGCTTTAGAACAGTGTGAAGAGGACATTCCAAGTACGGGAGCTCATCGGAATCTTTGTCAAGGAAGTATGCGAGAAGACATCTCATTACGGCCTAGAAAAGTAGTAAATAATTATTCGTAAGATAAATTTTTCATGACTGGGGATCGGGTCTGTGGAGCTGAGAGAAATTTTTTGGGTTTTTACATGTAAAAAAGTACCAACACTGTCTAAATGTAAATTTTAATACTAGAATTGTGGAAAAATTATCAACAACTCTCTCTATTCACCTGATGACAAATGACAAGGACGTTTTCAGAACGTTCCAGTTCCATTATCACTGGTTCAAGTCTTGTTACGAGGTCGTAGTACGACTCTCCCATCGGATATCTGAAAAGGAAATATAAATACAATTGTGATAAAACAAGAGCTGCAAATATATACACGCTCAAATCTTTATCATACATTAAATTCACATGATAAAATGTGATGCTATTGTGATATAAATTTCGCTCGACTATTAATAAGCCTAATAAATTATAATAAAAACATGGTCGTCATCAATATTCACATGAGATTGTTCAAGATAAACACCTTAAGTAAATAATGCAATGAATCATACCTGTAATGATATTTATCATGATCGCGCAGTGCAAATTCATCCGGGTAACTGTCTCCTATCTCAGCGTATGTCATTCCCTCGCAAACACCTGCGCTGATCTCGTTCAATGCTTTCCATTGCTCGGAAGGGACGCTGATATTACGAGATGATTCGATGGATCTTTTAAATTGACTGGTCCAAACCTGATATAAATTGAAATATAAAGTATATCTCAAGTACAGGACAAGGTAAAAATAGTGATAAAAATCCAGTTACAAAAGTTTATTTTTCAATTGCCTCCATTGGATACAAAGTTCATGCTGGCATAACTCAATATTTAAATCACATAGTTTTCGAAGAGCAATATTTCAGCAAAAATTAAAACCTTCAAGTCTTTTATCTCTTGTTCTTCAATGAATTTTCCAAGCTTTTCGCTGAATTCTTGGCCGTTACTTGTGAGGGAGTCATTCCCACCGATCCGTCCTTGAACGTTCGACTCACTTTCTCCGTGTCGACAAATGTAAATGGAACGTGGAGTAATGTGAATATTCATCAGATAATATATTATCCTTCCCTATGAAAACACACAATAATAGACTTTCTTCTTTTCTTAACTTAAAATAACGACATACCTGAATATGATCAGAGACCCTGTTAACCATAAATCTTTCTCCGACATCGATAACTTTGATAAAAGACAACTCTCTGTCTAAAACTTCATCCAAGGTCTCGTAAGCCATCTTATAATGTTCTATTCGCAGTTCGAAATCGTTTTTAGCTTGGTTTGGGTCGAGCCCCTTGTAATCGGGGCCGTTCAACTTGACTTCTGTGATGTTCTGTTCGATTACTTTTGGATTGTCGCACAGCGACTCGATAAAAAACACTTTGAATTCATTTTCTTTGGCGAAATTTTGTATCTTGTTCCTTCTATCACGAGTTGTATTCGTCGCGTCGTAAACTGCGATCTGTCCGTCACCTGACAGCCATTTAAAAACGTCTTTCAGCGCCTCGCTGGCACATTTGTTGCGAATTTTCATTGCATGCTCGTTGTCCGGCCTGAAAAAGTCATGGTCCCGGAAATTCTGGCATTCGTGTCGCCGGTAGTTACCGACGTTGAAAACCTTGGTCCGGACTCCGACCCAGTTCAAATAACGGGCTAATTTTTTACTAATGTAGGTCTTGCCCCGAGCGGGCAACCCCACCATCACGATGATGGTCGGTACATTACATAAATTGGGTGTTCTTTTACCCTTAGAGTTTGACATTTTACACTGATAAAAAAAACTACAGTAATTTAGTTCTACGAGTGCCTGGAAATCAATAAAGGTATCGTGAGGATTAAGAAACAAGGATAGGTCCAAAGACAAGTCCAAAGTACAGTTCTTTATGGAATGCAAACACAATATCTGATTGAGACATAAAGCATCCAGTTGTTTGTCTTAGAAATTGAAGATATTTGGTTAATATAAAGTATGGTAAGTAATTATTATGTATTCAAGTTGCTAGCAAAACTTCCATGCATACTTTGACATCTTTTTATAATTTATAGGGTATGGTAAATGATATTATCAGTATATAGCATATTACACTTTCCTCATAGCTAGTATCAAGGCTGTGGAGCCTTTATACAAAACCTCCATCTCCTCTGTTAATAATTATACATTTCCTATAACGGATATTAACTGAAAGCACAGAATGTATGAGACATTTTAATCATTGCCAACATTAATCATGAGGCTCCTTCAAAAAACATGTAAGTAAAATTAAACACAAGACCACACTGCAAAAGAATCAAGTAAAGCTAGTGATATGTCTATCACATTCTTCTTCTTCACCATCATCTAGATTCTAGAAGACAGATATAATATTTCCAAAGGGTTTAAGGTCTCTAAATACGTAATGTTTTAAAATTTGTGAAAAAAAATTTAAATAAGTCTTTATCAAAATATCTCGAAAAAGAAAATTGGCTATTCTAATTAGTATCCGTAGTTAAACCAGAAAGCAACAAAATAAAGGTTATGTCATACAATCCACAATACACGTATGTAAAAATTTCATCCACAGAGAGCTAACCTGACACAGTTATATCCTACATAATAACCACAGCACTGCAGTGTATTAAATGTTATTAGCAACCTCTGAATGACCTTTCCTTGTGTCTTGGGAATTTTATGACATATCCTACAAGTCATAGAGGTCACCTTGACTAGAACATGAATAATACATAAATACAATGACTATACATGAATGGAGTCATGAAATATTCAAAGCAAGGAACATATTTCCACCAAAGACCATTGATCAGTCATAAGCTAAAGATTCATTTTCTGTCGGGTGCTTAACGAGCAGCTAATGGCTTCCTAATTATCCATGCAGGAGGTTATTTTTTACTGAATTCAAGTATCTTCCCGCTAAATTATCAGAAGTAGCCGATGACACTGTAAATGGAAAGTCATTAACGACCACTTGCTGAGTTTGAGCGCATTCAATAAAGGGATTAATAAAATATTTCAATACAATGGAACCTCGTTTTTTGTCATCAATTGGTTCCTGGGAGACAGGTCGAAAACCCATAATGACAGAATGCAAAACAGTATATCCCAGGATCCATTCATTAACAGTTATTATTACAAAAGTAGCATAAAAAACCATCAATGTATTTAAAGACTTTGTAAGACACCAACCGCGATGTACGCAAGACCGACACCAACTGATAGGAACATGTGATAAGCAGCGACGAACACCGAAATTTCCGGATTCTATTTCGGAGCCATTGAGTAACAGTAACTTGAAAGAGTGTGGGGAAAAATTTGAACTATTATCTCATTTAGGTAGTAGCTATGATTGACCAATTTCGGCTGATATTACCTATACTGAGGATTGCATAATTATAACACTATGTTATGGATCAGCATTCTACTAAAAGCCTAGCTTTACTGCTTAATTAAGCTCTCGCAAATCTGGTAAATTTGGGATGAAAGGTACAAGGAACCTGAACCTGACCTGAAATCCTAAAGGAATTGATAATATCACGAATGGCTCCCAAGCAGGCCTTCTCTTTCTACAATAACAGCAGCAATTTGTCAGGACACAAATAATTGTCTATATACCATTCCTAACCCTTCAACCCAACACTAAGCGTATTCACCCACTTTATCAGTTATTACGGTTAGTTAATTCCCTAAAATTCAAATTTTCTGTTCTGAATCACTCTCACATGCCCGTAATCCAAAGAATTTGATTTCTGTTACAAAAAACTGAACTCAACTTATGTGAAAAAACAAGCGATAACCTCGCGTGAGTCATTCTGACCGGAGGCTGAGTAATCGCCAATGTCGAAACAGCATCAAAACACGACAACAGCAGCCCTGATTTCGAGGAGAAATCAATAAAATTCCTTGAGAGCTTGTGTTCAATAACTCCCGGGTCGATTACGCTGATCATCGATAAAAATTAATTACAAAACGGAGATTAATATTCCAAAACCATCTACGTATGGGATCTACACGCAATGGCCTTCAAACAAGGTTACCGGCGGTTACAATTATTAGAACCAGGGGTTACCATATGTCATGTACGTCATCCTATGCACGGAACCATCGCAGACACGTCAGAAAAATGCCTCACTATTTATAAATCCTTCCAAATTAAATACTCAGAATGCGTGTAATATAAAAAAAAACGATATAATACTCATTTGTGCTTGCAATTCACCGCACTTTAATCAAACTGCACTGATATCTGCTTCCTTCAAACCTATTAACTCCTTATCAATGAACCTGGTTCTTTGGTACACGATATTTTTTAATTCCAATAATTTATCTACTCTTTAATCAATACAGCAATCCTTTGCAGCTACTTATCGTCTCTGAAAAGCATTAACGAGAAACGGCATGAATATATAGCTGGCTTGCTGCGCTAATCAACTCCCACAGAGGTGTTCCCGGGAAAGCCTATTCAATAATGATTCCGAGCAACTCTATCTTTAGACCCACAACAAATCCGTGCTAATAATAGACTGAAGATCGTATTTCACAACGCGTGGTCTGGATTGTAACATACCGAAGTTTAAATAAAAACCCTAGGCAGATCAATTAAACGCTGTCGAGATCTACAGTCTACACGACGTCATCTCCTTGTCCACATGTAACCTCCCACACTGTGGGAGGCTGATAAAGCCGTGTGTTACATAATGGCGACACACACCACGGAATGCCCCTATTTTCCATTCATTCACAGGCTGAACAGCTCACTTTGTCAACCATAACACATTGTTATTTCTATAACAACCTTCAAGTACTTTATTCTGCCGTGCAAAGGTTGGTAAATGATTCATCCATCGTTAAAACATGCTACAAAGGCGATTTTTTAATGTCTTCTATGTCCATCTTATTGGCATAAGATTATAAAAATAGTTAAATATCAATAAATATTAATAATTAACGGAAGAGGAAATGAGAATTGGAAATGGTCTGAATCCATTGTGCGATCACTTCCCAATTCGTTGTTCTATGTAATTTCCACTAAAAAGGAATGAACGCAGGTTTGTCGATAGAAACGAAAAATATCTTTTCAAGTCGATACGATAAGTGCTACAAAAGGAAGAATTCCTTCAAATTTCACTTTATTCGAGATTCATTTAGTCATTTTTTGCACAAAGTTTATCTGAAACGAATCGACACTAATGTCTTCCGAGAACTTCTGTTGTTTTTTTCGCAGATGTGTACACCTAGCTCGCAAATACGTTATTATTTCATCGCAGCCACCAAGCCCGGTTGAGTTTGTTTCTTCCAGAAAATCGTCATCCGTGAATTGCTCAGTTGATTCCAAATCCCCCTTTTCGTTCTTCCATTGCTGTAAAACATATAATTTTCGAGTTTAGGGTTTACTTGTTGAAATCAGGAGCAATGGCAAGGGAGTCCATTCATAACAGCACAACATCTGACTATACACTGAACCACAATATCATACCTCCATTATGAATTGCATTTTCGCCATGTGACACAAAAATCTTTCGAATTCTCCGGGGAATTCTGCGTCCGTTATCAAATGAGCTTTACTGCAAATCAATTCGACCGCCTGCGGAAAAATAACAAGTACGTAATACAAATAGGTAAGATGTTCACAATCAATTTTCAAATTAATATAAATCAGGTAAAGCAATTTACGGCCCTGCCAGATGCAAGTACAGTGTAAAGTCGATATTAATCTTCGTCTAATCAGTTATCTCATGAACCTACCTCCTTGTCTAAAGGGTAAAGATTCGTCGAAAAATACGACCTCCACCTACGAATCATATTTGCATTTCGATCTCGTTCTGCTTCTTGCAAATATTTTCGTAATCCTCCGTACTGCTGCATTGCTGCGCGATATCCCTTTTCTGCAACCAATCGATTTCCGTATAGCGGGCCATACAATTCTTTGATCTTGATTACAATAGAGACACGAATAAAATTTGGAAGATATAAAAAAGTACGAAAGGAATCTTGCTATTTTACGGCACCTGTCTTGACACGAGCTCCATTTGACTCCTCTTTCGACTTTGTTGTCTGTCTTGGAAAGCATTGATGTACCATGAAACGATCGCGAAGGTCGCTGTACCTATTATCTTCCATTCAATACCGATAGAAAACCAAGATTTTCCCTTTCCTTGTTGTTGTTTATTTTCTGTATTTGTTGAATAGCGACGCCTGGAAAAATATTTCTCATAGTTTCTGGATGGAGATTGCTGAAATTGATGATACAAATTCGGTTGAATAGGCTTTAATTACTGCACGTAAACAGCATCCAATAAAACTTCGTATTTGAACAATAGCGAGGACTTGAATCTCGAATTGATAATATGAGTGGAGGAGTGTTGAACTGGTATTTGCTTCTAAAGTATAATTCTAGGAGCCTGAATGACCTTCAAACCTCATCCGACAGTTCCAGTTAAATTTTCCGTAACGTTATAATGACAAACTAACAAGGTATTCATCTATCATATATATCATATTATACGAGTGAGGTCACACAAAGTACGCTGTTTTTATGGAATAAATATTAGCGTTGGTGGAACCTATTTCGGGAAATATAATAGCATTCTACACAATGAAATTCCAAAAAAATTCAGGAAGGAAGCATTCGTCAAAATTTCCTATGATATGACGTGTAGTATAAGAGTATTAATCATGTCACGATGACCAACGTTACTAAAAATTGAAACCATGTCATTCCACAAGCCGAAATTGAATAAACGGTGCTACTATTATAGCAAGCGGGCCTGCCTTGGCCTTATTATGCCTTTTTTAAATCATTCTGAGTTCTTTTAAATTTGAATTACATCCGCACATTTGCAGTACACAAATCGTAATCTTTGCCTTTGATCCTCATCCCGCCTGTATATATTTATACGATTTCGATTTGTTCATGAATAGCTTACCTTCAAAGACAAAGTTGATCTGATAAATGAAGTAATAATTCGGGAGGCAGATCCGTTTTTACCGAACGACATGCTCCTTGAAGAGATGTAAGTGGCTATTTCGTGAACACAAAGATTCCTTATGCTGTTACCAGTAGTATCCAAGACGGTCAGAAATCAGTAAGTATATTCGTTTAAAATGGCCTAATATACAACATGAGAAACATAGGTTAAGTAAAATAGATGTATCTTGAAGTGTACCCCTATTAATTGATACAACGAAGTTAGACCACTTCAGTTATTTATACTACAGTACGGTTGCAGTTATTACCAAATAACAATTACAAAATACCTCAGGGCTGTGAAAAGTTGCGGTAAACAATTATCGCAATAGAGAATAATAACAAATTTGTATCTCCGTTGTAAACATGGCCTCAGTACATCGCATGTGCTTGCAGCTAACATACTTTACTAAACTTCGTTAACCTTAAACAGGCATAAACACACACCCGTATCTATCTATTCCTATGATCTGAGCCTGCTTCAAAATCAGTTCTTCATTCACTGTACATGAATCACATGGGGCAGAATATATTATTATTACTGTATAATATAGTTCTACGGTTGAATACCTCAGAATTCGCCATTGAAATAAATTCCATTGTTTCCTGAACGACATGATACAGCTTTTTACAAAACACGGTCGACCACATTTTCATACATGGGAATAAATTTGATCTAATACACTGTACTGTCCCACTAAAAAAATGGATGATGTCATTCCAGTAGTACGTAAATGCACGTATGTAATTTCCGTAGTATATATGTGGGAACTATATTCAAATCCCTACAATTTTTAGTACTGTCGCTCGCCCTTCAAGTTACTTCCTCTTGGCTGAAACTTCACTAAACACTTGCGTTTTCATTAGGACTACCTAGCGAGCTCGTGTATACGGTAATCATAATAAATGGATCTGCGTAGTTTCCGAAAACCACACAATAAGGAACGCAGCACTATGTCTGTACAGCACTTCATACTTCCAAAATTCTTGTCCTAACTCTCATCTGTTGCTTGTACACGATACACACAAAATGTTCACGTTATAGTGATGGCATGTATCTCACCCCACCTTGGTATAACTCAAGCAAAAGCTGAACTACATATTGAATTAGAAACCCACATAATTACCGCACTTTCTAAAGTGTTTAAGTCACTTGAGTACGCTTCTATTCAAGTGTATTGATTGTAATCGGATCTCCTACCCAAAGAAAGCAATAAAACTATGTTGCCTTGTACATTATTTTATCATTATTCTTTTCAGAGTGTAGTAGAACATCTTGACAGTTACGGGCATTGACCCACTATCGTTAACCTCATGAACTAATTCAAGCTACAGATATTCCAAACGTTATAAATAACGAAAACTACACTTTACAGTGACTAAACTAAAGAAAAATCAAATACTGCTCCGTTTACGACATAGCTCTACTAAATATAGACGACAGAATCCCGTCAGCCCGCCTCCCGCTGTTTATTTCAAGGGAAACGCGACGCCGTTCGTCTCGCAATACGTCGTATTTTTCCTTGACATGCAGCAGAAGTTGATTGCGCTGGCGTACGCCAGACGAGTTGTTTTCTTCAGAAAAATCCTCGTCTGTAAAATCTTTCGGCGCCTCTAATTTGCCGCTTGGCGATTTCCAATGCTAGAAACGAAAGAAACTACTGTACTGCCTTCAGTGGCTCGGCCTTCTACTAAATAACACTGTTACCTCCACGCGTGTACACTACGAGTTTCCAGTTTTGTAATAGGGTAAGATTATGTTTCCCCCCAAACTCAAGTGTCCATACATAAAAATTGGATCTTTTAGACTTAGAGTAATTTTTGTCAAGGGTTACAAAGCTATGCGATGTAGTGTCAGATAAATTGATGTTCATTTCTCGTAAACGAAAATAAACCTCACCTCCATGGCAAACTCTAGCTTTGCAGTGTGAATAAGCAGCTGTTCAAATTCTTCTGGAAATTTACCATCGATAATCAGATGTGCATTATTGCAAATCATTTCCACAGCCTGTTAAAAGAAATAAATATGGTTACGAATCGCACTGAAATCATTAATAGCTGATTTACCGGATAAGCTACAAAAAAACAGTCAGCTCTGTCATAGATATACGTAATATAATCTATACTATTTCATGCTCCATTTAAAACACTCATGGAATAGTGATTTATTACGACGAGGCATTAAATCATCACATGCCCCAAAGAACAAATCCACTCGGTCTGGAAAAAAACAAGATTTCCTATCTAGAGGTAATATTAAAAACATTTGACGAAAATTACGAAGTACTTACTGCCTTGTCTAGCGGATAAAGAACGCTCCAAACATAGGACCTCCAACGCCATAACATTTCCGCATCTTTGTTCTTCCTGGCCTCTTCTAAATATCTCTTCAAGGCCCCGTGATGTCCCATAACCGCCTTAAAACTTGTATTGTTCACGAGACGGTTACCATACAGTGGTCCATAAAGTTCCTTGATCTAAAAACATCCACGACTTATCGATTCCGTTGTAGTAAAGATTCTTCAAACGATAATTGCTTACCTGCCGTTGTATTCTGCTAAGCTTCATTTCCTGTTTAATTTGAAGCCTTTGTAGTCTTGCATTTAAATGATAGGAAAGAACAGCGACCAGGACTGAAGTTAAGATTTTCCATTCGGCGGCTATGAACCAGCTGGCTTTCTCATAGTAACCGTCCTTCCTCTCTTGGTTAGGTGGTACAGTCATTGAAGAGCTTGTCCTCTTTAGAGTCTTGATAGGAATAAAACAATTATATTTCATAGAGTTACGCACTACTCGTAAGACCATTCACCTTGTACAGTGGAACCGACGACCTCACGGTTGTAGAACCAAGATAAGCTCGCAAAGATATGCTCGTCCTCCATCCTAGTCTTATCATTGTGAGCTATTCTTACTTAATAATTACTGTATCACTGTAATCATCTACATTGGACCGTGTTCGCACAGTTTTCCCTTTTTATCTTTTCGCAAGCTAACGTCTAGCCTAGACAAATATTTCAACTGAGCAAACATAACAGTACACCTGTTGAAATTTAACAACTGGTAGCACTGAAGCGTTGACGACTTTAGTGAAGTGTGAAGTGTACTTTTTGTGGTTCATCTAAGCGTGAAATAGGTAAACAATATATAGAATCACTCCTGAACTAGATTGTGGTACACAATTATGCCGAACTCCCAAGGTTTTCATTGGTAAATTGTCACATGACTACTAGCTACTAACTGAATTTCGTGTGATTTACAGCAAACTATAAAATAGCGCACCCCATATATTACTGGTAGCTGTATATGCTATGTGTTAGGTGTTCTGGGATGACTTACTTTTATAATATTATGTACCATTCGTCGCCGTGCTGATCGCTTTGATGGCGTCACAGGATAAGCTACATCCATATACGTTGGCTCCTAATCACTATGAACTTCCGCCATAGCATATTGGATTATCATTTCTTTATGTACATTCTATATGTTCATACGTCAACACTACGTTAACTATTAAATTAAAGAAGCAATAGTTAAAATAAGTATAGTCGTTGATTCAATCCAATAATATTACCTTGCACATGCTCGTACATATGCAATACATGCTTCGTTCATCACTGAGCGTTCCTTTATTTCTCTAGCATAAAGTAAATTAAAATATCCATTAAATATATAATAGGAAGGACCAACTTTTGAAAAAGTGAACTAGCAATTTCAAAAGGTACTATAAGCTGAGAGACATTTAATTTAGCAATATGAATTGTACCGCCATGTTACGATTTTATTGCATCTCTCCTCCTTGAAAGTGTATTTCCCTCCAACTATTACTTGCTACTCGAGAGCTAAAGTCCTGGACCCCCTCTAGTACACAACCAACATTCCCACGAAAGAGGTTTGAATTTAAAAATCACAGAAGGAACGTTTTACACAACCAATTCGAAAGAGTCTTCTTCAGTCAGCATCTCTTTTTCTCTTGCGATGACTTATCACCATGCTGGATGCAGTTAAGCGGTGACTTCCACCGATTTCCCATTTTTGATAACTGTGAAGTGACTGTTGGCCAAGCTGAAACAAATGACGTTCAACTTCGTCTAGTTTCTCTTTGTGCTGAGTTGTGTCGCACTTGAATGCGTTGGTCGAAAGGTCCATTATTTTACGTAACCGATCGGCAAACACCTACAATAAATGTATGGGGTATGAGATGCACATTTTTATGGTCTGAAACTCATATCAACTGCCAGTCTGATCAGAGAGGAAGAGGGTGGATGGCTGATTTGATTTGGGCCCACGATTTTGAGGGGACTCACTCCTACTGGTAGTTTCAAGGGGGCTTAGGTGAAGTATATATATGCAATATATGATGTTGCAAAAAGAGTGAAAGAACCTATGTTTTGATAAGAACCTGTTGAATCTATCGAAGTGCAGCGTTTAGTATTTATTCATACTTACTTGAATTAAGGTTCTGGACACAAACATGGCCTCATCTAAACTGAACAAAAGCATTTGTTGGCCCACAGCATAGTAATACGGCCCGAGTTTATGAAGATCAACGACTGAAGCATCTGCCTGAGTGATAAACAAAGATAACAGTAACTGTTAAGGGATGAGTTATACCAGAAATCATTGAAATCCCCAACAAATCTTGATAAAACTTTCACAACATCATTGAAACAACCATGACAGCATAAAATTAATGGACTGTGGTAAAAATATACCAAACTCTAATAAAATGTAAATTTTGAAGTTAATCTGTGTAAGTGTGCTGCATATGATTATTATGTTGGAAATGATTAAAAATGTTGTGTGCTTTCAATCAATAAAATGAATATTTAGTTAATCTAATTACAAGTAGAGGAATCAGAGGATTTGTGTAACGACTCCATGCTTTAAAGTATTGAAATATCCACTACTGTCCAGGCTCGAATATCTGAAGATGTTCATCTTAATTTGAGTAGTACCTTCAAGACTTCACGATATTTCTCCTTGTAAGCTTTCATGAGTTCGACGGACACGAATTTCCGTTTCGGCTGACCTCCTAAAGCAGTCGCCATCCACAATGGCAGATCTATTTTGGTACCTCAAAATAAAAAGGAAATTTTGAAATATTTCCGTATTTCCCCATGATACCAAACAAGAACAAAAAATACCTTCTGTTATATCCTTCTTTACACTGCCACTATCTAAATATCCCAGACCGTGCGCTGGAAGCATAAAAGTGCAGGTTACTTTTTCACTAGACATCAGAATGTCGTCGATACTGAAATAGTTTTGTTTTATTGTCCCGCTGGGTGGGCAGAAATCCATTTTTAAAATTGTAACAACAACAAAGTGATTCCTCCAAAATCTATATCCGACCAAATTTTAAAACATGAACGACCTTTAACCCTGATCACGGTTGACTAGCTGATACACACGTACGAACAAAATTTTGATACAAATGGTAAATGTTTCTTTTACCCAGTAGCCACAATCCTCAAGGGCAGACTTTGCTGCGAAGTACTTTACACTTAGTTAGATTAAGCTATAGTCTAAGATTTAATTGTTAAATTTTGCCTTTCAAAGATGTAAAGACCTATATAGGAAAAAAGAAAAAAATTCATTAGTACTCTTTCTGAGTAATATGACGGAATCTAAAATATTAGATCCTGAGATATGGCCTAATTACCGTCCGACTGGACAGAATGTTCGAAAACGGCCACCATATTTGTGAACCAGCAATAAAAACAACGGTGGTGCGATAAAATGTATCGGGAGATGGCAATAGCGTCCATGGAATATGATAAAATATATCAGTCGAGAAATCGCAGAAACTTCCATACCGTAGGCTATTTCGATATTCTATCATCAACCACATTTCTCTCTATCAGATCTTTGTTTTTAACGTGTTTTTAACGCCCAAGGCCGTTCTGTCAAACATTCAAAACACTCGAATCTTCTCATTTAGTTCAGCGTATGTTGCTGAAGCTATTCTAATGGCAAAAATGACCTGAAAGCAGGAATAGAACTTATAAATAAATAGTTCTTAAGAATTTTAGTTATTTTTCAATTTATTAATTAGTAAATAAATATTAATAAACCGACTGCAAGTAAAAGATCAAATGAAAATCCAGAACGAGAATAGCTATGTACGCGTTATTAGGTGTTTTCGAGTCGACTCTGTGTTTTGATGCCTCGGTGTATATGGTGTTATGATGCCTAGGCTGTATCCGGATTGTAATGTAGCAAAGGTAAAGCTAACAAGGTGGAACTAGAATTACGTTGTAATATCTATACAGGATTTCTTTTAGCTACAGAATGTACTAAATGTCTTACTCTACAAAACTTGAACACAGGTTTATCCACCAGGCCAGCATATACAGTTTTAAACCGCCTCCCATCCCTATTTGTATTATGTATTTTCCGGACATAGAAAATTATTTTCGCATTGTGCAGTATTCCGATCGTAGAAACAAACCTACATACATATCTGTCGCTATAGGTTAGTTCTCGTTCGTAAGTCGAGTATTGCCCGGTTATCGGGATTTATATGTTTAATTGGAATGTATGAATTGGGAGGAATAAAGTATATGACTGATATGAATGGTAAGTGCTTGTAATTTTTTGACGGAAATATTGAAGGTATGTATATAAATATGGTAAGATAATACATGCTTAGCTAGAAGGTATATAACATATATTCCATTCTACCTAGATCAAACTTTTATAATATGAAGATAGAATACATTTGTTTAGGTTTCTATCTATTGTCTTTACTGGTGAATATACAAGGTAAGAATTGTTATTTATTTATATATAAAACACAGCACTGTAGTTTTATGTGTAATTTAGAACTTAGCGTAGAAAATTGCCGGTATCCGCGTCATTAACGTCGGCGTAGCGCGTCAAATTATAAATACGCCTGTGCAAGTTGAAAGTCTACTTTATATTGAGGTTAAATAATTTAAACACAGTCTTGATTCGAACGATAACTATATCAAACACTCGTACGAACTAAAATGAAGTCATTAATAAGGGCCTTACATACCTGACCCTACGTTAACGACGTTAACTGCAGAATGATGGGTTGTACTCCCAAATATAAAAGTTTGTTTGAGTTTGCGGTTCAAGGGTTGATCATAGTATATCACAATCACAAAAATTACCGATGCTTGGAGGGTAAAACACGTATTTTCCATTGTGCGTGTGCAAGTCGTACCCGGATGACCCCCTTCTTTTAGTTAGGGTAGCCGACGTGAAATAATTATTTTGTTTTGGTAGGTTGTGCGACAATTATTGTTATTCTATTTTGTTCAGGCCGATTATGCAAAAATAACGAATTCAAATGTTTCTTGGACGACAATTGCATTCCAAAAATCCTCGTTTGCAACGGCAAGCACGACTGTTTTTACGGAGAAGATGAATTCAAGGGATATGCAAACTGTAAGGCATTTTGCATGCTCATTACCAATACATTAACGACTAAATAAGCCCTACCAGCCCCTGACAAAAGTGACGGGTTAAAAAAAGTAGAGAAAACTCAACTTGTAGCCTAAGTAAAGGGCTTTAACGTTTAACTTTTTAATGTTCAATGATATTGATTTGGTATATCTGTTATTATATATGTAACAAAATTCCGAGGCAACAGGAAATTCCGGGACTAGAACAATGCACCCCTGGTGGCCTTGTATGCACATGATTAGTAGGTTTAAATCTTTCCATGCTTATTGCAACAGGTCCGCACTGCCCAGGGAAATTTCACTGCCACAAGAATCCTGATTTCGTAGAATGCATTGAAAAAGAATTTATGTGTGACGGTTTCGATGACTGTTTGGAAGGGGAAGACGAGCTCTATGAATTTGCCAAATGTGAGTGAAAATAAATACTGCTTAAAAAGATATTTCTAATTCCAAACTTTCTAGGTGTAATCAAGGCTGTGGAGACGTAGCAATTTTTAGGTTACATAAGTCGTGGACGACTAAAAGTGGATTTAAGTAGAATATGTGGTAGAATTATTCACACTTTTTGGCTATTGATGAAATACTTGGCTATNAGTTATTTTTCAATTTATTAATTAGTAAATAAATATTAATAAACCGACTGCAAGTAAAAGATCAAATGAAAATCTAGAACGAGAATAGCTATGTACGCGTTATGAGGTGTTTTCGAATCGACTCTGTGTTTTGATGCCTCGGTGTATAGGTGTTTTGATGCCTAGGCTGTATCCGGATTGTAACGTAGCAAAGGTAAAGCTAACAAGGTGGAACTAGAAATACGTTGTAACATCTATACAGGATTTCTTTTAGCTACAGAATGTACAAAATGTCTTACTCTACAATACATGAACACAGGTTTGTCCACCCGGCCAGCATACACAGTTTCTATCCGCCTCCCATCCCTATTTGTATTATGTATTTTCCGGACATAGGAAATTATTGTCGCATTGTGCAGTATTTCGATCGTAGAAACAAACCTACATATCTGTCGCTATAGGTTAGTTCTCGTTCGTAAGTCGAGTATTGCCCGGTTATCGGGATTTATATGTTTAATTGGAATGTATGAATTGGGAGGAATAAAGTATATGACTGATATGAATGGTAAGTGCTTGTAATTTTTTGACGGAAATATTGAAGGTATGTATATAAATATGGTAAGATAATACATGCTTAGCTAGAAGGTATATAACATATATTCCATTCTACCTAGATCAAACTTTTATAATATGAAGATAGAATACATTTGTTTAGGTTTCTATCTATTGTCTTTACTGGTAAATATACAAGGTAAGAATTGTTATTTATTTATATATAAAACACAGCACTGTAGTTTTATGTGTAATTTAGAACTTAGAACTCAAATTATAGATACGGCTGTGCAAGTTGAAATGTCTACTTTATTTTAAGGTTAAATAATTTAAACACAGCCTTGATTCGAACGATAACTATATCAAACACTCGTACGAACTAAAATGAAGTCATTAATAAGGGCCTTACATACCTGACCCTACGTTAACGACGTTAACTGCAGAATGATGGGTTGTACTCCCAAATATAAAAGTTTGTTTGAGTTTGCGGTTCAAGGGTTGATCATAGTATATCACAATCACAAAAATTACCGNGCCTTGTATGCACATGATTAGTAGGTTTAAATCTTTCCATGCTTATTGCAACAGGTCCGCACTGCCCAGGGAAATTTCACTGCCACAAGAATCCTGATTTCGTAGAATGCATTGAAAAAGAATTTATGTGTGACGGTTTCGATGACTGTTTGGAAGGGGAAGACGAGCTTTATGAATTTGCCAAATGTGAGTGAAAATAAATACTGCTTAAATAGATATTTCTAATTCCAAACTCTCTAGATGTAATCAAGGCTGTGGAGACGTAGCAATTTTTAGGCTACATAAGTCGGAGCGGACAACTAAAAGTAGATTTAAGTAAAATATGTGGTAGAATTATTCACATTTTTTGGCTATTGATGAAATACTTGGCTATGGTTACTATAATTTCAAATAATTCAAATCTCTTTTATGATCAGGTGAAAAAGCGTGTGAACGAAATTTGCTTGCCGCTGCATTGGTTGGAAGAAAAAACTGCAGGAAACCATGTAAAAGCATCAGCCAATGCAAGAAAGGAAGGGTTTGCAAATGTGATCATGAATGCGGAATGTCATGCATTACCCCAGGTTACCTGCATTCTATCTCATTTCAGTTTCACTTCTATCCGGAAATAATACCACAGGACAAAATGTCCACAGAATATAAATGTTAGGGTTATGGTCAATTCCATTATCAGGGGTTTGATTACCCACTTACATTCTGTGAATATTTTGTCCTGGATCCTGTTAATGATCAAAGCAAAGCAAAAACAAGCAAATGCATTTGAATCATATTTCATTTTTTTCCAGGCAAGGTGTGTCCAAAATTAAATAAAGGGGACCATGTAAGATCGATACGATATTTGTTATGGGATAATGGAACGAGAACTCTAAAAGACACAAAGATGCCATTTCATCACGATGTACAAGCTCATTACGAATGCGAACCTGGATATGTCGCGTTGCCACGTGCGGTGCGTTATTGCCACGGACGAGGAGTAGACGTAAACTACAGATGGACCAAAGAAATAACTTGTGCTCGTAAGCAAAATCAAAGTTGTACTTCATTATTTATAAGAATTTACGGGTATTTTGCTTCTTATTTTCATTATGTATGTAAGCATGAATAATACTGAAATTGTAGCTCATGGGCCTCGGATGGAGTGTTTCGATACTATATACGACCAAGGATGAACAGTGTAAAGTATTTTGTATATTGAATTTAAAGCCTTAATCGATTATTTGAATATAAACCATAACAATGGTAACCGCAGAAGTTAGGTGAAGAAGTAGCAATGGTCACAATTAATCAGTTAAAACATTTATAATTAGTTACAGCGATCTTTTATTGTTTTTAAGCTTCTTGTGCAACTAAGAAAAATAGCAAGATAAAGGAATTCAAACTCACATGTGGGGAAGACTGTCTGTCAAATGATGACTGTGCTGCTGGAACGGTCTGTACTTGCGATGGGTGGTGTGGCAGAACCTGTGTAAATCTTGGTATAATAAATTATATTATTTACAATCATAGTACAGCTCTCGTATAAATGATTGTAGTTACAGTTGTGTACAGTATTGTGTATTGGCGAGTTAAAGCCGACGTGAGCAGCCTTTCATATACAGCAATACACTGCCTAACACTCAAGATGCATTCCTGAAAACAGAGTACTGTATATATGCAACATGTATACATATATTGGTGATATAAGCATATACTTTCTTCCCGACATGATGGATAAATAAACTATAAAAATGTGTATCAAAGCTAACCGAGCACGTTCACTCCACATCAATTTCCCTTGACGACTAACTGAACTTATCAAACATATCATATTTAATTATCAAAACTTTTATTAGATGTGGAATGTGGCGAAGCACCCCCAGCTAAAAACGCCTACATCGAGTACACGGGTGAGAAATTCGACCGAGTCGCTCATTACATATGCGTTCAGGGAACATACACTTCGGCCGGGGACGTATCCCGGAAATGTACTGGCAGCAGCAAGTGGGACGGGCGGCTTATAGTATGCGAAAGTAAGAATAATACTTAGCAAAGTATGCGATCACTAATTATAACAGAAATTATCAAACACTAGAAATATTACCAAATATTTGCATACTTGGTGAACACTGAGTGTGTATTAATATACACATGTTTGCAGAGGTATATTGCGGTGATCCAGCGCAAAGCATCAGTAAAATGGGAGGACAGATTATCAACTACATCTCACCTCCGCATCCTTTCAATACGACATTCCGGTTTGCTTGTGGCTCAGGACAACGACTGCTTGGTTCCGAGTTTCGTACATGCATCGGGAACGGGCAGTGGAGTGGGGTCGCTACTGTCTGTGACAAAACAGGTGATAAATTATTCATATATAAAAAACTTGATAAATAATATGACTATTTTCACCTATATATACAGAAGATGCTCAAATATAGTCTTCGTTATAAAGGATGTAGCATAGAAATAATAATAATAATTGGTTTTGGTCAATGCCATTTCACTTAAAGTCACACAATGTAAGAACCTATCCACGTTTGTATACTGCTGTATTTTGTTCTCAAATGATAATAAAAAAGAGGTTATTGATTCAGGGTTGTTTAGCCGTTGTCCCCATCCAGGAATCCCCATCAACGGAGAGTTGAAAGGGAAAGGAGAGGAGGGCGATTTTGCAGTGAAGAAAGTAGTCAAATTTAAATGCAATGAAGGGTTTGTGATGGACGGCGATGAAGAACAAGAATGTCTCTTCTTTAAGCAGTGGAGTGGAGATGGAGCTCCTAAATGTGTCGGTTAGTGATCTTGTTAACTGGGTAATATTAATCATATAAGTAGAAAATTATCACTGTGTCACAACTCGGGATTTCGGATTAAAATTCACTACAGATGTCATGATTCCTAGATCCGACTATAATTTCTTTCATTTTGAGAGAATTTAGTACGGCAGGAGTTATTTTGAAGATTGCATGACAGAAAGACATTTCCAAATTATTATACATTAAATTATGTATGGTTAGTATCCAAAGTCATGTTAAGTTCTTTTTCTCATAAACAAGATCCCAGTTACAGTGATATCCCCTCGGATGTCATCAACAAATTAACACAGAGTACAGACAACATTCGGGAGGTCAAAAGAAACCGAGCGGGCAGGACCGTCTACGCCAGTAACCCTGTTGGAAATGAAATATATTTTCTGGTGGACCTGTCGCTTAGCGTTGGTACTGTGTCATTGAACAATACGCTAAGTTTCGCACAAAGTCTCGTCCGTAGGGTAACATTTCATATTACTATTTTAGATCTAGGAATACAGGTACTGTACAGCACCGATTTTTTGTATAGTATACAATTGATAAAACTGAACGCTTTAAATATTGATTCATAATTTTGTCCGGTCTAAAAAGGTACCAGGCCATGATTAGCCATGGAATCGGTGTTGTATCTGTATGCAAGAACGGAAAACCGATTACAACGTCTGACTGAAAACATTATTACTCACTCTCAGCTTACTTTCAATGGCACCGCCGACAAAGTCCGTTATGGTATCATCGTCTTTGCTTCCAAACCAAAACTCGAATTGAACATCATGGATTACCCTGCTCCAACACCTAAAGCTGTCATAAAAAAGTTAGGCGAGATCGGAAAGAAAGTTCGTAAGTGTTGTATGAATTTGGATAAACTGTAGTACTGTTTGATTTTTTTATGGAACATTTTTCCCTTGGTAGAGGAACTACGAAAGATAATTAAGGAGGGAACAAATATCCAAGAAGCTCTGAGCTTCCTCGATCTTCATCAGTTGGCGAATTCATACATTGACCAAAGCAGAAATCTTATGAAGCGCCATGTATTCATATTGACTGATGGTAATCATTTTCTTAAAAAGCAAGCTATCTAACCTTGAAACCTAAACAGTGGCTTGACGAAAAGCATTCGGTAGAGTGAATATGCATAACTTATGCAAACTTATTTTAGGCTTGCGCAATCACGGAGGAGATCCGAGTCAAGCTAGGATAGATATCGAGAATGCAAGAAGACCGAACCAGCCAGAGGTAAAACAAAATGAATCCGCATTATTAATGCTCGAATTTCATTTATAGTTTGTTTTTAGTTTTACAGCATAACATCTTCAGCGATCGACAAAAACCCGAAGGCAAGGCAAGAACTGAAGCTGCTCGCTTCAAAGTATGAAAATTTTATCTATGTCGAAGATTTCTACAAGCTGCATAAATACGTGGACCAAGTTACTGATGCCAGGATAGGTAAACAATTTAAACTTTAGTTAATGGTAATAAGTTACATAACGCAATTGACCTTAAATTTTGTGGGAGTGTTGAATAGACTGTAGGGAAGCTTATGTGTTAATTTTAGCTTAACTGGTTCAATAGAATTAATTTTCTGGCCCTTTATACCTTCCTTGCAGCAATTCTTTTACAAATTTGTTGACTGACTTCCTCAGTTTGTGGGCTTACATAACATTGGTTTTATTGCTAGTGGAACACTGGAATACCGTGGAAAATATATCATGATAAAGTATATATTCTACTTGTAGATTATGATGTGTGTGGACAAGCTGGAAGAGTCGGTAGCGTTCGCAAACTTGCAAGAAGGGGACGTGTCATCGGTGGTGACGAATCTGCTAGCAGAGCATGGCCATGGCAAGTCTTGATTACGAATTTCAATTCAGACGTTGTACAGGTAATTTCGCATCAATCCTGAATACATTTATAATAGAGATATAGGGATAGTTCGAAGTTATTTCAGGCATGTCTATTCTAGGCTTTTCATGCCGTGCAAGGTGGTGGCAGTCTAATCAATGACAGGTGGGTATTGACCGCAACTCATGTCATCAAAGCAATCAATGACGGAAGCCCAGGATGGGAATCTAAAATGATGTTGGCTATGGGTATGAACAGTTATATAACTCAAAATCTATTTTAATCTTTGACCCCAAAACTTTGTACATCGGTACATATTCATCTCAATTCAGTTTATAGCTTACGAGTCAAGAACCCTAGGAGTTCAGTCCAGTCAATGAAATGGCTTTATTTAATCACGACTACCTTTTTCATCAGGTATTATTCGTCGGCCACAGAAGTACTTCACTTTGGAGAGCTCTGTCGCCATTTTTACGGCAGATAAAGTGTTCACTCATGATAAATACACGGACGTGTACGATTACGACATTGCGTTGGCAAGTGATTTGTATTATCACATAATGTAATAGGCTCAGACCATTAGGTGTCAGATCACACAAAAAATATGGTAAGCCTTTATATATATATATGAATTCTTTTTACAGATCAGACTCGGAGCAGAATACACAACAGATGGAAGAATTATCAGACCTGTGGGAGGAGCTCCGACAGGGAGGGTGACGCTCTCGCCATACATTCGTCCCGTGTGTCTGCCTTGCAGCCCAGACAGTTGTGTGGCCGAATTGCTGAAAAAGCCTGATCAAAGGGGGCGAATTTTGCTCACGGGAAATGAGACCGCTGAAGAAAAATGCAGAATTGAATGTAAATTTAAAACTATCTGATGATAAGGGATTTTAAAAATCTGAGATTCAGGGTTGTTGTGAATAATCCTGGTTTTGGGAGTTTTGGGAGAGTACTCGACTTATTTCATACAAAAATAAACTGACATTGATTAAGTGTAAGATGCACTGCTATATATGATAACTTTAGATATCTTAATTCACTCTCATCTGTTTCCAGATGAATTTCTTACCAGTGCAAATGAAGGTGAAGCTGACGTAGCCATGGTCGTCACGGGTTTCGGGCACAACTCGACGTTTAGTGATTTGGATGAGAGAGTTACAGCGTCTGTCCATTTAAAGCAAGGACTGCTACGTCTCAGAGACAAAGAAATGTATGTCACAATGTAGATATTGAATGAATCTCAGTGGCAATTAGAGATCAAGCTTAGTAAAAACTATAGTTACCATGGAATTTATTTACCAGATGCGAGCTTGGTGTCAAAACAATTAACAGAAGAAGGGGAGATCCGGAATATCAACACATATTCTCTGAAAATATGATATGTGCTACTAGTGGAAGTGATAACAGAATTATAGATAGTTGTAAAGGCGATAGCGGTGGACCGGTTGTACGCGAGGTAACAT
>QXVX01002182.1:9640-19903 GCA_013436065.1 Halocynthia aurantium | reverse complement strand
AATAGCTTTTGTTTTCTTAGCATAAACATCACTACTAAATCGTGATATCAGAAATTCACCACTGACAATGCCTGGCTGTTTACATTAACCCTTGGTAGGGTAGCTAAATAGGGTGGCAATCAAGGCTGATGTCAGTCAAGATAGAAGATACAATTCTTTATCACAAAACCTGCATATCGAGCCTATCAATGGCATAGAGGTCATTGAAGCGGGCCACGAGCCGAGAATGTCTGATTGAATTTGTCAGTTCAGCATGTGTCGGCGAACTCAATGGTGCAGGAGGAATGCGGCGAAGAGGGCTAAGAAAGCATTGGAATAGTCTTTATTTCAAGGCAATAATAAACCATAAAAGGTTGAAAACAATGCCAACCATTTCTAGCTATTGAAATCTTGTTATCATATCAAGAATGGTTGAAATACAATATGTAGTTAACAGCTTTCGCTAGGCTTTATTAAAACAAACCTATTGTTTGCCACACAATGAAATACTGAAGCACATAAGAAAAGAAACTCTTTTCAGGTAACCATATCTTTTTACCTGGGCGATCTTGATCTGTGCCGAATAGGACTTTTGCTTCTCGCTCTGCGTTCCAAACTGATGAAGAAATAGATGTGAAATTAATGATTTTGGAAATTGCTATGGAAAAAGTAGCTGAAACATCTTATGATCAAAATTGAGTCTATGATTGTAAGTTTGACATGGAGAGTCATGCTATAGAACGATTGGGTTGTAGAAGTAGCAATAGGGAATAAAGTGGGGGTTGTTATAATTTTCGCATCACTATAGACTCTCATAGAAATTTGATGAATATTGTCTGAACTGATCCCATTAAAAGAGTATCTCACAAACTAAGGTGGTAATTTGTTTGACCCAACTATTCAAAATTGGTCCTTAATGAAGATTTAAAATTCTCTTTACTAAAAGTGGATGCTATGTCTGATAGAGTACGGTAAGTAAACTAAATATTTTTGACGAAAGATAATTGCATTTTATGAAAAGAGAAACACAAACATTTATATAATATACCTATATAAATATCTCTGAAAATACGCTAATTAATCCCTATTAATGAACATCCATTAACACCAGGTTGCTATCGACTTCGTGCCATAGAGGAGACCAATTCATCAGAATCATTTCACATGGAAAGTTAAGAAAACTATGGTTTTAAAGTTGAAAATTAAAAGAAATGATGGTTACATGGCAATTTTCTAGGTTGCCATGCAGCACATTTGGCTACCTGCTGAGGCACACAGTTTGAGAACCACTCATTCAGACCACTAAAGTCTTACGATTTGTTTAATTGATTTCAAAGTAACACGGGAGATAATGCAGAAATGTAGAATTTTTACCTTCCCTGCTAATAAAAACTGTATTCTTACATCTGAATTTAGATCAAGGTCATAATCACCTGTCACGTAAGATATCTTTCTCCCCCTTGAGGATAGCAATTTCATCTTGCAAATAGGAGATTTGTCGTTCATAGTCTCCAAGCACTTCCACTTTACCCTTGTACCTGCTTGCTTCTTCTCTTGCCAGGCGTAGGCTGATAAAATCAATATATCACTGAAAGTCATTTTTCTTGGCACATCGAGAAATATGCATATGTAATAAGTAAGAAAAATGTGTTGTGTGTGCACACTAAGTTAGAGCAACCAGGCAAATCTAAAAATTATTGTATTCACATACTCAGCTCTTAAGTTTACTATTTCTTCTTCAGAGGCAAGTAAAGTTCCGCCAGATTCAACTTTTGTTTTTTCTAACTCGGCCTCGCTTGAGTTTAATCTGGTTAGTAATATCAAACAATTCACATGCAGAAAATAAACTACAAACTGTGATTACAACTAGAAACTTTTGTTTTAGAATTATTAATGACCTGCCACAGCAGAGAAAACTACTCTAAGTTGATTCCCTATGCACTGCTCTTTCAATCATTTAGTACATGTTTTTTAATAATGAATTTCCCTTAGAATATCTCATGCTTGTGCAATTTATCATCATTTTTTCATTGTTCGCCATCGTTATGATTTTATGAAAAAAGTTATTGAATGAAATGACGTAATAAAATAGATCAGTACCAGTATTAAATTTAAATTATGAAAGTTTGGGACCAACTTTCCCATTGCCTTCAAACCATGCACCTAAAATCCCTTCTATTTTACATTGCTAAAATTCGCTCAATCGCTATTGTATATAATTGTGCAATCATCATGGAAAAATATCCGTCCAGTCATACAAAACATACTTGTCAACTGCGCTATCAAAAACGGTCTTGGAAGATCTCAGCTCATCCTCCAATCCTGCAATTTCCCGCTCATGTTGACTCTGTAGTAGAGATATTTTGCGGTCCTTGTCGATACACTCCTGAGAACAATGAATAAAAGGAAAACGAATTAAAAGTATTTGCGCTAAGCGCCGGCAATTTCCGACAATGATACGCAAATATGAGGTTAAGTTATCCTAATATTTGCTTTAGCGTTACTATGAATGCCATTATGTTGGCTTTAACGTCAACACTTCACGTGGCGGCATCTCAAAAACACGAGACTTTTCTCGTCTCACTGTGTGGTCAATACTGAGTGTACATAATGTGGGTGAGAAACAAACAGTCACAATAGCATCAGAAGCTTTCATAAAAATAAATAAATTCCAGCAGTGCTGCTAACAGGGACGATTACAAAACAATTTCTCATTCTTTCTATCTCCTTTTTAGTTACAAAAATTAACAGTAATAAGAATAAGTTACCTGTAGAAGGGACATACTCGTATCTGATGACACACCAGCACCCGACGACATGAAGCCACCACCTAGCCAAGGGAGCAAGCGACTCTTTAGAGTATCGACTCCGCCATATGTCCCTCCTTCTGTGGCAGTCAAACTCATCGCAGTGAATAACTGTCCCTGGACTTTTGAAGTCAATTCAATCAACTCACATATTCGTCCAAGATTCTTATCACAAGTGTTCAGCTAAAAGAACAATGGATAACAATTCACAATCAACAAATCGATTGCAAAAAAAGCAATACTCAAATTTAGCATTGAAAAACGAAAAACCTTTATGCTGAATGCCCACATTAAGCTGGAGCCTATTTATGACATGCAGGCATGAATATATATTAATCTGTAATTGAAAACACTCACAGTACTGTACTCACTCTATAATTTCGCCTCAAATTGTCAAGTTTGTCTTGGAGAACAGAAAAAGCAGAGCTTGTGGCAAGTCGTCGGATGGTGTCCGCCATTATTCTTAATTAGCAGGTTCAAATATCAAGGCAGTAGATGGTTAACGGCCGAATTAATTCTTGCTTAAAAACCTCTGAAAAAAATTGTAATTCAGACAGAGCCCTCATTTCTATACCCTGATATCCTACTAAAGCTTATTCACAAGTGGAGGATTAAAAACAATGGGGCAGAAATACAGAAGCTTTCAATTTGCTACTCTCATTCTTATGCCTTTTAAAACAGAGACAGATGGAATTAATGTACTCTGTAAAGCAATTTTCGTAGGAATGAAGTAGATCTGAACACCATCCACCTTTCTCAATCTTGAAAGAGCAGAGGTGAAAAGACTGACTGAAAAACTATATGCTAAGAACAAACAAGAACAGAACTACAAACAATTATCAAATGAAAGTGTATCTGAATAGGTGTGCAAAGCAACTTATTAAAATTGTAACCGCAAGGGGAGAAATCCTTTCTATTATTCTTATTCAGTCAGAGAATATAACTGAGTTCAAAAGTTCACTTTTAATGTCTTGTAACTATACTCTACATAGGTTCTACTCAAATTACATACTCAGGCTACTTATAGTCTTCACAGAGCCTCAATATTGCGAATGACATATCAAGGGCAAGAAACCTTTGCTTTATCCTTTACTCTTGAATCTCTTCACTTGAAGTGAACAGAGATATATAGATACCTTATGGGCAAAAATCGCGTTGTAATGAGCGAGGAGATCTGCGCAGCACAACTAAAATTTAAAGAGCATAAAAGAATTCATTGTTACACTTACGCGTTCGTGTTAATGATAGTATTTGGGAAGTAAAGTGCATAAGCGAAATAAAACCGTAGTAATATCGTACTTACATTGTATTCTCGTAATGTTATTCATAACTCTTCTTTGTTCTTCACATGGCTGTATGTTTAAGGAAACTAGGGACGCTACGCATGCGCGAGGCCGGTATTGTTTGCTATGCTTGAGTAGATGAAGGATCTGGCGTAACCGTAACTATGGAAATTCACTTTTACCAAACTTTTGGCCTTTTATTATTCTCCGGCAACTCTCGTCTGATGTCATAAACTATTTGCTAAGCTTAACAACAAACCCTGTAGTCTCATATGGCAAACAATAGCACTCAAATTTTTCCAGTGATAACATTGGCCTGACTCAAACAGTAATCATCTGGTTCGCAACTTTTTTCCTTGTTTGTAGTTTAGTTTATGGACCAATCCTTTGTAATCGCCAGTCTCGTAGTTAAGTTTATGGACCAATTGCGATCCCCAGTCGCGTTGCCAAAACGTATGGTTCGGAGAAATGTCACAGCAGTATCATTTCGAAAAATGACAAATATCAATAAACTTTCATGGCCTTATCTTAAACGCATATTTTTCTCCTAGGACCTAGGGAATCCACTCATTTCGACCCACCTGGGTGTGCGACTCGTGCCACTATACTAACTTCAAATGATGAAATAATTCGATTGATTGAAAAACGTGGGTGTTTTCATATCATTTCACTTCCTCCGAAGTGGATTCGAGATATTTTTACTCACCCAACTGCTTGTTCAGGGGTCTTGGATTATACTGTTATGTTCCAAAAAATTATACCAGCTAACTTTAAATTGAAATTATGTATTGCTGTTTCCATCAATTTAAGGACAGCGGTTTTCTCGAAATCTCTTCGCAGTTTATATCAAAGGCATAAATTTTATAAGCACAACACACACACAAGGCTGACCAGGTAACGCCGGAAACAAATTGCAATAACAGTACAATACGGACATTAGGACTATATCAGATAAAGATATTTCTGCAACCTCATTGTAAAGAAAAGGCATATGGAATTCCTTGTATCCAGAAGCCAACAAATAATATGAATTCATCTGAATATGTGAAATATTTTATGAGGACTTTCAGGGATACATTGGACTCAGTTTACAGAATTGACAACAAAACACTTAGTAACGCCCATTTAATGATTAAATGCTCATTTTGTGACAATAGTTAACTAGCAAACTATGTATATCACACATGTTATATATTTGTCCAACAATTTCCTGGAATTGTTCGAGATAAAAAAAAATGCTAGGATTTTCCGTAGAACAATGAAAATACCTTTATGTCAGGGCAATTATTTAATAAACAAATTAAGGTATATTTCGACCCGAATTTTTATTAAACAAAACTTATTTATCGAGATGGAAAACAGAAATGCATAAATGCACTTTGATTGCCGAATGCAAATTATTCTCCAAGCTGCATAAATCTTTTAAGCACAAGTCAAACCTATGGTATAATTGACAGGAAGCAGTCCAAGTTCAAAGGAAGTTCGGAGCACAGGTATTTGAATACAATGGCTTTAAGGAGCCTTGAATACTACACGACCATGGAAGTAACTGCTATTTTATAATAAAAAGGAAACTTTTATACTAAAGCTTCACACATTCCGTATGCCAACTAGAGAAACTATTGAACAAAAAGTATGGACCCTAGTAGATAACAATTACTAACCAGCCTTGATAAATACTGTGTAGTTGTGGTGCAGTAAGGCATAATGCTGAAAATGCCACCTCCAAAGGGACCTCCTTCAGCAGAATAGAATTTTATACATATTAACCTTGCAATTTGCATGATATAAATAAATTCCCACCGATCTGGAATACTGCTTCCCAGTCCCAGTTTGATACAGAGTTGGATTTAGTGATGGTCCGAACAGAGACAAATTACTGGTAAAATTCCAATCCAGTGCATGGCAATTTAACCAATCTGCTAAGGGGCAACATCGAAAAATATTAAATACTCGAGTAAAATCTATGCCTATTGGATTGGAAGTTAAGATTCCTTAGGCTCCTCGATGTGTTCATCTGACATCGTTCCGTTCTCTTCATTAAACTTGTCATCTTTTTGATTATCGAGAGTAGACAATTTGAAGACGGATGCATAGGGATACATGCTGGAACATACAGAGATGAAATTCTGCTCAAGCTCCGGTGGCAACTTTCCAAAACTACCCATTCGCATGGCATCAAGGATTTCTAAGCAAGTCTGTAAGGTAAATCAATGAGTAGATAAGTGAAGTCAAAAATTGATTGAGTCAAAAAGGATAACTCAGTTGCATTCGGATAATCTTACAATACAATAATATACGGCAATTTCCGTGTATACGTTACCGAGACGACTTGCACACGCACACACAGAATATCTGTTTTACCCTCCAAGCATTGATTTATGTTTAGACGTCACTTATATCGTTGATTTTTCTGATTGTAATATACTATAACTATCCCTTGCACCCAAAACCAAACGAACTTGTAAACTGGGGTTTGTAATCCACCATACTGCAGTGTACGTTGGGGTTATTGGGATCAGATACCTAAGGTATTCATATGTATAAGAATCGGAGGTTGGGAAGGGTGATGATAAGGTTACTGTTTGAATCGAGGGTTGGGGTGAATTATTCAAATTTGTTTCATTTTAGCCGGACGAGCTACGCCGACGTAAGTGACGTGGATACCTCCAATTTTCTACGCTTAAGTCCATATAATCAAAATACTATTTGACGTTTAATTTCATTGCAAAATACCCCTTTTATTTTTAATTCAAGTTTATTCTTTTGTTAATGATTTTTCTGTATTCCTGTGACGTCATCACACAAAGGTACCATACATTAATATACTAATTATTACAAAGTTTGTTGGGGTACAAAACTTCATCGCAAAAAGAGTGGGGCAGAGTTGAATCAGAGTTCTGGCTAACTATTGAAAAAAGAGGTCCAATGACCCATCACATTATATCAGAATTCTTGTTAAATTTGGGTGCATTATAAGTTAGTGTAAGTCGTTTTCAAGTACTACAGTACTCCCTAAAAGAATATTTGTGTCATTCCAGCAAAAATAATTCGTTTTTGGATTGTCTTTCTCGGAAAATATTATTGTATTGATGTACTGTGTGCCAATTTATTGTTAGTTTATGCACAAACAGGTAAAACTACTACAGCAGAAACCTATCAGCTCTACACATATATTATTAGATTTTGGAATGGTCGTAAAGGAAAACAAGTATAGATTTGAATGCATCAAACTTACTTGAAGAGTAATTCCAGACATATCCTCGTCCCAGTTGGTTAGAAATTTCACGGCTTCTACATTTTCTTCAGAACGTAGATGATACCAAATACGACAGCCTAAATATAAGCGTTTGAGCGCATTTTTTATTCGACTGCTTGCGGTTAGTGCTAATTCCTGAAATTTTGTGTTGTTGGCTATAAGAGATGTAGAGGAAGTCCAGGAGATTTAGTGAATTATTAGCCAATGCCACTTAGTGTGAAGGCTTGGTGACGAAAAGAGAATTATGAATATGAGGCTGAACGATTCATTTCGAAAATACTAAACTTCATACCATTCATACGAGCTTAATCATGGTTCCTTGCCATAACATTGAAGCACATATATACTCGTATTACCAAATCACATATGATGACCTATTTCAGCCAACCCTTGTACGACAGAGTTATAGTTAGTTAGAGTTAGAGAATACCCTCAGGTATGAACACATCCCTGATATGGAACATATATAATTTTCAGCAGAACTTCCTACTATATATATAGAAGTAAACAATAAAAGAATAAAGAGTGCAAACTATTCACAAATCTAATTCTAAATTTCAATTAGGAAACTTCGGTACTAAGTTTAAAACATCCAACTCATGTACGTATAAATACGGTGAGCCAGTTTCGTGGAATTTAAGATTGAATCCTCACACTCACCTGCCAAAACCTGTGGAAGTGATCGTCTATTTTCCTCAATATATTCCTTATTGTACTCCTCCAAGTTCGTGTTGATGATTAAGCCAGGAAGTTGAGAATTTATGACACTGAGAACTGGATCAGTGAGATCTGATGGTTTGCTGTATACTAGAAAAATTACAGAATATCACAGTGTGAGATAATCTATTCAAATCGAAGAAATCTGTGACGGATTCTGTATTCAAGATTTCTATGTCAGTCTCTGTACGTCTTACAAAAGACATTATAGAAAATTATATTTATGCAACGGTGTAATGCCCTTTCGGGGCTTTGGAGTTGGGTACATAAAACCCGACCCATTTCCTTACATACCAATATAGGTAATTTTAGAAAAATATCGGAATAATATAAATATCATAAAATAAGTCATATTTGAAATTTACAAAAAAAATTAAATTAAAATATATAATGAAAATTAGATTGATCAAATTATTATCTATGAACTAGGTTATTTCAACACAATATCTATATTACAATTGAAATTTATTAGGAGTTTATTTTTACTGACTCCCATTCCAGTGACCAAAAAATTGACTTCGACTTCATCTCCATAGCCTTTCAGCACACATGAGGTACACCAGAGGTATTTTCCACCTATTTGATGACTATGGCAGTTTTAGCCATGTCACACCCCTTTTTTATCAGACAAATTGCTGAGCTTACCTTTTGAAGCGAATCGAAGTAGGCAGACATGCAGTGAGGGTTGTTTAACTCCAGCAGAAGAAATATCCTTTGCTCTCAAAAGAGAACGAAGCATAAGAAGATATTGATTTTCCCTGTAGTAGATTTCGAAAGCTAGCAAGTGTGTATCAATTGTCCTAGAGAAATGGTGCTGTAAATTCGATAGAAATTTCTTTGCCTCAATCAATGGTTTTTCCACCTAAAGCAATAAAGTAGCGACTGAGAAAACATTATTTTGTTGCACAATTATCATCAGAAATTCGGCAGGATAAGACTGAATGTAGGGTTGTGCTTGAAAATTGAAAGAAAAAAATATATATTTCAAAACCTCTAAGCTGTGCGTGTACATATCTATTGTAATGACATACCATCATTAACTTGTGGGCATCCAAGTCATCTTTTTTAACGCTCTCACCATCTTCATCCTGCTTTTGATTTCTTTGCTGCCTGCAAGGTCATTAACAACTTCAGTATTCATATTAACAACTGCTTATACAGTAATATTTCCAATTTAATATTAAATACATGTACAAAATTGTCCTAGGAAAACATCGAAATCAAAGGATTCTGAGATTGGAGTTACGCTGAAAAGATTTTTTTTTCTCATTCATGAATAACTTCTATAAATATTGTGGCAGGTTCATGTTCATATACGAAATGGCCTACAACACACAAGAATTAAAAAAATTGACTTTTTTCAACCAAAAAATCTGTTTCGGGCCCCTGTGCTCAACCGGGAATGGAATTGAACTAGAAAGTTTCTGTATCCACAATTAATTTCCTTAAGAAACATCGCAGGTTCATATAGATGACATACAACACTGGATAAAACTAAGGGCTGTTCCACTGGAAATCCTAATTGCAATCGTCAGCCTCTCACTCTCACACAGAGAATATTCTACGCTTCAAATAATGACTTGATAAAACATATAAATATGGGAGCAGTGAATGTGTGACTGAAGAGCTATCAAGAGGCCATAAGAGCTTCTCTCTTTCTCACCTTGGCTCTGATGTCACATGAGCTCCAACTCAAGTACAGTAGAACCCTGTAGTACGAGAAACTTGATATGCGAGCCGAGATTTGCGAGTATTTTTGTTCCGTACGACGAGTAAAAATTCGTAGTACGAGCCTCCGTCATACACAATGGCAAGGTAAAGGGAGGCAATAAATAGCGTTTCTAGCTGACTCATCGATTTGTAAGAAAGAGAGAGAAAAGAGCACAGCACGTGCAGTGCAGAATTTACCGCGCTTCTCTCGCCAAGAGCAGTCTGCACTCGCCAAAATCACGTGTTCGTAGCGGTAACGTCCCAAGTGTTTTGTGCTAGTTGTTTTTTTGTGTTTCGGATATATTTTGTGTTAACCATGGAGAAAGGCTTATTACAATAGAAGTAAAGAAGTATATAAAAGGAAATCATGAGAGAGTATGTGTAGTGGACTTGACACAGCAATACGACCGAACGACGTCGACGATCTGCACGATCATATCTTGTATAATCTCTCATGTTTTTATTACATGTACACATATGTATTGTTGTTTAAATTTTAATTGCACGT
>QXVX01002179.1:5835-25147 GCA_013436065.1 Halocynthia aurantium | reverse complement strand
CAGCTTGCTTATCATTCACTAGAACTCGGAACTGATCATCTCTACGAGACGATGAAATTTTCGACTGAAAATGCAAAACAAAAGGATTCATCCAGTCAAGCTGACAAAGAACTGGATGTTCCAACATTTGGAGTCAAGCCCGAAGAGGAAACGTAAGAATAGATTTTTTCAACCGTGTTCTAGACTTGCCTCCTCAAACTGTACTCCATTTTCTGAATATTTTCAGCGAGGGGCAAAATTCTGATCAAATGGTTGCTACAGAATATGAAGATCCGTCCGTTCTATTGTCTTCTCTTTCCCGTCCAGGCAGATCTACAGACGACATCGATCTGCTTCCTGTAGAAACCCATGAGCCAATTACTGTGAAAGCCTCTAAACACAAGTCCTCTAAAGCTTGCACAATTATGTGAACCCATTTTAAATATAGTGTTGATATCCAGTTCTTCTCTTCAGACTTGCTGACATGATACTTTGTAAATAAATTGTAAATTAGACGAAAAAATTGACTGGGATTTGTTTCTGTTCATCATGTTTCTATTATGCTGTTGGAAATTGCTATTTTTCATTTTGAAATTCTGTAGTCTCTTGTGTATTTTTTTTATATCAGTTTTATATCGTTTGAATATTTCTTACAGTTCACTTGGTAATTTTTTCGAAATAATTTGTTACTTACTGATTGCAGTTATCATTGTATGCAAAATATTGTATGTAACCGTCCTCTCGTGAGTTGTATGCATTGGGCATTGCAGTATATTGTTTTTCTACATTAGTACATTCACGTGAAGTACAGTACATGTATATATAAAAGGGTGGCTCAGGTGAAATAAAAAAAATAAGGATTGTGAGATATCTCATTCCATTGTACGATTATCGATTGGAACCTGAAATTGCTTACAATAATGAGATTGTGTATTGGATGGGAATCGTGAAGGGATACTGCACTATCTTGCAGATACAGTTGAACACTAGAAAATAATTAGCCATTTTTGTTCATCCTCTGATTTAGCTATTTGTAGCTTTGGACAAACACACTCATTCTATTCAAATATAAGATATGGAGAAATTCAGCTATGTAGAAGTTTTTCTATTCAACTCCCAACTCATATCAATCCTTTGAAAAACTAAGAAACTTAGTTTAAACATACTGATATGAAGATGTGCTGTGAAGAAGCACATCATTTCAGATTCTAAACCCTAATTTGTGTACAGTCAGTGCTTTGCTAACATCCAGTAGCTTTATTTTGTTTGAAAAAATCTATGAACAAAAATAAACGTAATAATACAGATTGTGCATTATTCGTTGGCAGAAACAGCTTTCATGAGGCAGCAAAGTATTCTACTGCATTTCATAGCTGTCAATCAAAACTGTGTTTTCACTGGCGCTGGGACAGAGTCCAAATACATCAAACACATTGAAATCTAACCTCTGCTTCCGCTTTCAAAATACCAAACGTTTCGCAAGTGCACCTGTAATAAAAATGGTACATTCAAAAGTTTTGACTGCCCATCATGTATTGATAAACACCTTAGCAGATTCATGAGCGCCTACTGGTTTATATGCACATTTTACCAAGTGAAGTAAGGTACCTATGCTAGCTAATGGCTATATTGCGAATTTGTTTAGGATCCCACTCATTCTTAACATGCTTCACTCCTCTCTCCCTCATTCACTTTTTCATTCATATTCCTCTCTCAATACCCACAGGACCCAACATAATGATTCAGATCATCATCTGAATTCAACCCAATCTTCATAGGCCAATGCCTGGCACTGTAAATTATACTTAATAGTCTAATTCTGCTAACAGGCAAAGCAAATATAAGCCGCCAAACGAATCCATAAATATTGTTGAGGTGTATGCATAAACTTTCCTTACAGTTTTCAAGATTGATAAGACAAAGTTGATAAGCCTACTTACCAACTGCCACGTCCATTTTTTCATCCCTTTTTCGTTTAACCCCTGCCTTTAGATTCGCTTGAGACTGGCAGGATGCAGGAAGAGGAAGATTATTGCAAGGAGTTGGATGTGGAGGAGTACTGAAATAAGGCATCTGGAGGGCCTGTAGGTAGTTAAAATATAGTTTGGAAAACTAATCCCTACATGTCGATTGGTCAAACCGTAACGGGGTGGGAGTGGCTGATGTACAGAGCCCTTGTTTCTCCCCTGAGGAAGGCAACTGCGCTAACATATAAAATACCTGGACAGCTGTAATTCTGGTGCCTGGATTGTACCGTAACAATCCTGCAATAGCCTGAAGCAGAGCATCTGATGCAGCAGTGAAGCATTCTTTGAACGGGATACCAGGAAATTCTTTAAAAGAAATGTAATCTGGAAGAGACTGCATTCCCTGCATGAAAAATTGGAATTTTACTGCACAGGAACATACTATTGCTATGCAAGATACTTCACCGAAGCACCAAAATTTCCAGGTTAAGTCCTGGATAAAACTGATATTATCATGCATGTATGAACCACATGGAAGACAACAAACTAATTCTTGGACATATTCGATACACCTATAATATAAAGTCACATCATCGCACCGGCCATTCAGTTTCTGTCGGCGTGCCAAGGGTTTCAAATATTTTGCTCAATTGATCGAGGTCCGAATCTCCCGGAAGGAAGGGCACACGGAGGAGCAGTTCAGCCAGGATACATCCCACTGCCCACATGTCAACCCCGACACCATACAATCTTGCACCAAACAATAATTCTGGGCAACGGTACCATCTAGATCGTGAGACAATTGAAATACTTAAAAAATGAATGTATCATGAAATGTATAAAACGTATACATGCTGCAACATACCTTGTTACGACTTGGTGAGTGTACTCTCTACTTGGACTTCCAAAAGACTTTGCAAGTCCGAAATCTCCTATTTTCAACACTCCTTCGGCATCGATGAGGAGGTTATTAGGCTTCAAATCCTATTTGAACAAGAACACAGATTACTGGGTTTATTTTTCATTAGCAGGATACATGGTTAAAAATATCAAGAGGCATCGTTCAACATACACTCACCCTGTGCAATATCCAATGAGAGTGCAAGTAATCCAAACCTTTGAGAGTCATAATAACATATGCCTTGATATGACCTTGTGTTAATACAATGCTTGTATCTTTGATTATGACTTCAAGGTCAGTCTCCATGAAATCAAACACCAAACTGATGTTGGATTTTTGACCAAACACATCCAAAAGCTGTCAAAAATATAAAATTATGTGAACTTGGAATCTCTTTATCAGTAAAGTAAAGTCTTTATAGATCCCTAAATAGAAAGAACATTAATTTGGCTTTATTTGTTGACTACTACTCAAGACTACCTCCACAACAATACCAAACAATGACACCCAAACAGAGGAACAATATGACAGTGAGGCATGGAGCACCTTCGAACCGAATATTTGATAGCATTGTATATTAATATTTATACCTTTAAAACGGAACAACATAAATAGAGATCCTGTATATAAGACATGGCAAAATCCTTTAAACATTTCATATGGTACATTTATTTCAGCGATCGTTCCTCCCAGAACCATCAGGCCGCAAGTGCGAAGATGCCAACTCTTACCCCAATAATGTTTTCATGATTTAATTCCTGCAGTAGTTTGATTTCTCTGAGAGCAGTGCGATTTATCCCGTCTTTCGCCTCGATGCGATTTCCCAATTTGATTTTTTTCACAGCGATGATTTTGTTGTTGTTTTCCGTGTCCTTGGCTTTGTAGACCGTTGCGAACTGACCTTCGCCAAGAAACTCAACCTTCTCGTACCGGAGTGACTTGTCTGTCATCGTAACTCATGCTCTTTAGATCATGTTGGATGGAATAAGTTTTTCGAAATCTGCCAGTGAGACTGCACTCCAGTGAGATTAAGAATAAATGGTTCTGTAAAAAGAGCCAAGACAATAAGTCAAAGAACAATAGCTAGTTAATAATAAAAATCAAACATAATATCTCAACATCGTTTAGTAGGATGGAAATATTTATAATGTTTCTAGGACAAAATCAGTATACCACATGTACACTGCTGATTTATTTGGGTCCTACTGATTTTATCTCTCCTATGTATTAAAAGCAACATGGGCCAGATTAACTGAGGTAAAATTTTAATGTAATTGATTTGATGGAAAACATAATCCCGTGGAGTTTATAAAAACAATAGCTATATCAGCAAAGTACAGTATATACAGGCATTCATATTTTACAGAGGTTCCGTATGGACCATGCGTCGTGCTGGAAAATCGATAGCGTACTTCTGCATGGGAAAATTCGCAAACCATGACTCACAATAGTCATTCTGTATAGATAGGTTGGTCTTAATCATTTGAATGACTGGGATTAGGAAAAAGTATCAATTTCCTCACAAGACTTTCATGTATTGCTCACTCAATCGCTGCAATCGTGGTGAATTTTATTATTATATGTATTATCATTAGTCGAATAATTCACCACAACATTAACATGGTTTGTGTTTTCATTTTGTTATGAACGAGAAGATAAAAGTAGGAAATAACAATCATTAAAAATTAAACTGAAGAGAATGAAACTAAAACATCATTCATTCGAATCGCTAGAAGTCTTAGCCCGTAAATTGCGGTTGCTTTTCCTACTGATAGATTTAAATTGTTCTTTGGGCGAAGGAGGCTGATTTATATCGGGATTAAGTCTATCGAGGGAGTCGTCGAGTTTAGCCTCGATCTCTCTACGGAATTCGGCTGCAGAAACGTTCTCTTCCAAATGATCCAGGTCAACTTTGTCAAAGGATTCTTCTACCTTCACCTTTTCTATAGTCTTTTTTTGTTTCTTTATCTCACCACCGACACAGTGTTCAGGCATACGAAAAACATGCTTATCAAGCACGTTGCCTATGATGCAACTGTCACCTTCATCGTCTGTGATTGATCTTTTACGGTCAGCCACTTCATCGAGAAACTGAAATGCTATCTGAGCATTGCTTCGATTATCTCCCAAATCGACATCGGACAGATCGTACTTAGTGTAATTTGATGGATTCAGAACGAAATCTGGCTTTGGTGCGTCTTTAATTTTACGTTTTCTACAGTTGTTACCATCGGATGTGGACTCTATTGGCGGACTTGCCTGTTCATTGGACGTGTCATCGTCCGACTCTATTGCACTGTCTGAAGAAATCAAATTGGAAGATGAGGTGTCGATTCCCCCAAACACATCGCTTATTTTCGTCGCGAATTCAGGATTCTCGCTAGATATCGTGTAACCTGCACTCTTTTCCATGGTCTAGTCAAGCAAATCAAGTAACTATATTCACATCCAGCAAAATAACATCAGGGATACTATCGTTCAATAAAAGTTGCGACTGAACATCTTCACGCTGGAAACAGTTCAGAACCGCGACCTGCAACAGAGAACTAGAATCACGCAGCAATTATTCAGAAGTTTTATTCGTATATATCGTAACGATAATGCTGACGACAGAAAATCGAACTTTCACCACAATAAATAACATAACTTCTCCCTACAACCCACCTTCAACGACCAGACCTATCAAATTTTGAAAGTGGTGCATTTAAAAACTGATAGGCACAGACAACGACATAAACAAAACACCTTTTGACTTTTGGGCTAGCAAACTTGACCACGATCGTTCACAAAAGGAAAGATATCGTGGGGTAACTCTTCCAAGGTTATCGGACCTGGGATAAATGAGTGTTATAATATGCAAAAAAAAGTTTGGGTTCACAAAACGAAGAAAGTTTGCATCGGAGTTTTTCCAAAATATACTTGGAATCCTGTCCAAAAATGGTTTATGTGTTATTCAAAACTCGCCTTTCCTCGTCTTATAGTCTTGGACCCATAAGCAGACAAATGGATGAAAATAATCAACGTTTATTTCAAATAATTAACTTCCGACTGCCTGGGGAAAAATTAAAGAGTCCAAATGACAAGAGATGTAAGGAATAACACAAGTAGCGTAAGTGCAGAACAATTTAGCGCACGGAAATAAAAAATGGATAGGGACAACGTTTTTTCCCCACAGTGACAAGAAACTGGTCCAGATGAACTAGCAAGTGAAAATATTTGAAAAGGAATAATGAAAAAATTACAACAGATTTATAACCACTGATATTCCTCAGAAGACGAATGAAATTAGCAGAACAGCACAAAATACCAGACAACTTAATGTCGACAACTTGGTAAGGTCCTAACTCTCAACCTAATAAAAATATTATCAGACAGCTGTTTCTAAAGACATATCTAATATCCCGTTAGCTTGCACGAATGTAAAAAATGTTGGCAATACAGCTACAGTGGTTTAAGAAGTCACATACATGATGCTGAACTTAGCTAAATGAATGACAAGCAAGTTCAACAAAATTACAAAGAAAATTTAGCAGCAGTAACATATTTTTAAAGACAGCTTCATTTTTATATAGAACACGACGCATTTCGCAACATCCAGGGTACGAGATCTTCCACCAGCGTTTTACAGCACCGACACACTTTGGGAATGGATATCATTGCATCGAAGATAATCAATCAACAAAAGACATTGTGAATAGCCATATGACACTGTTCCTCAATACTTAGGTCATCCAGGAATATTTCTTCTGCTTCGGAAACAACACCGATGACACCATCTCATCGGGAGAAAACTTTTCATCGACCACTTCCTCTTCTACGTCCTCAAAACTACCTTCGTCACTAAGTTCCTTTAAACAGGAAATAGATTTTATTGTATAACTATTAGAATATTGTTTAAGATTTTTTATACTATATAGTTTCGAATATGCAATAAGAATATATGCATAGGAATGTTGAAAATCTCAGCCATTCACCACTGTAACACTAGGACTCTGGAAGTACTTAAGTAATTATTCTTCACATCTACAGCCAACACTAATTCAAATCTCACCACGTCTCCAGAAGGTAAGGTCGTGTCGAACATATTGGAAACCAACGGACTAGACGATGAACGAACTAGCGTAGACATATTTGATTGCTGCATCGCGGAAAAAGTGGGAACGAAGCCGGCATTCCCGGTAGGATTGGGAAAAGACGAATTGTTTGCGACATGATCCGGATTGGTTAGATAACCAATAAGATTTGACAGACAGTTGGATGGAATTAACAACCCTGTGGATGAATTGATATTGATGTTATACAATTCGCAAGTTTTTTTAAATTACCGAAGACAAAAGAAAATCATATGGAAAATTACTACTTGCCCACAAGCTTGCCTCCATCCTTGGTTTTCAATCTGACGATTTGCATTTTGTAAAGCGACGACGTTCCTACCGACAAAACCTTTTCTACTAACCTCCACACGGCAAGAACCGAGCCGGAGAGGACATGGTATACTCGGCACCGTCTGCCGATGGAACACGGCATGCCCTTGACCCGTCTGTTACAAAACCCTTGCCTGATGAAGTACAGGATCATATCATTAAAATTGCTTTAGNTCCACGGCAGCTCCAGAGTTATATGTAGTCTGCGACGTTGATTACGTGCCCTGCGGTCCGACTGCAAGGAAATACCGGAACTAGCGGCCTCGCTGATTATGGCAATATTTTTTTCGCCGTCCATGAATCTCTGGAAGAGTAAAGATGAAATTAACTACGAGTATCAAACAATATTAATAAAAGCGATACGATGAACTAAAATTAATTAACAGAGAAAAGAGAAAATATTAAATAACAAAACAAATTTCATATCTATTCAACTTCCTACCTGTTTCTCAGTTAGATTGAGCATATCGCACCTAACATCATTCTCTGAACGCGACTCGTACTGTATGTTTCCCTCGTCTGTGCTGACAACTCGACCTTTGCGGCCAGTCATCTGCGAGGCAATTTATGTATGGGTTAATTGCCATAGGAACAGAATAACTGCAGCATTGAAAATAACAAAAAACAGATTTTCTGACCTCCGCAACATTTTCTGGTCCGCCGAGTGCATCGATAAGTTCATCGAGGGTGTTATTAGGCAGCGCAATGCTGCTTAGTTTGCTCAGAAGCTCTTGTTTCAGTGCTTGCGCTCTTTCTACTGGTCCCAAGTCAAGCCGGTTGAGACTCAGTAGACCTAGTTTGAAGAAAGAAATGTATTACAAAATGCAGTACTAAGCCAAAATCTTACATTAAAATACAATTCAACACCATTGCTTCAACAGCATTAGCCCAACCACATCTCAGTACAAGAACGTGAACAATTTTTCTTACCAGATGTCTCCGCACCATTTTCCGATGTTTGAAAATTTGCAAGGTTTGATTTTTCCTTCTCTTCCGCTGCCGGTTCCTTCATGTTGGGTGTCGACGACGGCTTCAGTCCGGCCATTTCAAGGAGCCTGTCAGCCTCTTCATCTTCATCTGAAGAATCCTTTTTGGCTTTCTTCTGCTTTCTTGCCTTCTTTGCCGAACCAGGCACAGAATCAGCTCCCCACTCTGTGGAATTTTGAAGTTGCAGTAAATGTGGTTCCCCAGAAACGAAATTGCTTTGAGGAAGATACAAACCTTCGCTGTCCGAGCCTCCTCCGAAAATCTTCCCTATGTCTTCATCGCTGTAGTTCAACGAGTCATCAGAGAAGTATGGTTTTAGATCTTGTTCTTCATCCTCTGATGAATTGTCGCCATCACTGTCTTTTTTGTTTGGATGGAACTTTTTAGAGGCAGGTTGCTTGTCCTTCTGGTAGATAAATGAAACAAAGAAATTTCATATGCAGCACCTGATTCCAAGACTTGGAACTTGAAAGACGGAACACTTGCGTGTGGCTAGGAAACTTATGTTTCTTGTAGCTTAAGGCAGCTCTGGTGGCATCATTTATTACACAGAGATAATTATTATTAGGCTTACTTCATCAGGGTCAATTTTTCTTTTCTTTTTCCCGTTTTCTTTTGTGCCGTCGTCTTTGTCTTTGCCGAACTTATAAAAATCCTTACCGAACAAGTCGGTGACCCGTTTACGATTAGGCGCGGGAAAATGATGTTCAATTAAATTTTCGAATACTCCTCTGATAAAAGAAGCATTCATTATTTATTTGATTTCCTAGTTTTTAGAGTTCGTAAGTTTTTGTATTACCTAGCAGTGGAAACAAAATCGTCTAATTCACCGGCACATTTCTCTACTTGATCGAGAGTCCTTGCTTCTCCGGTCGACTGCAATCCAATGACAACGCATTTACCATGTTTGACGGCTTCTCGTGCTATTTGTGACGTATGGTTTACCTAGATGGTATGGAATTAAGAGTTGTAAAGGAAATTTGAATATGCAATATAAATAAGAGACCAATCAAAAAACTCCACTAGTCACACTTTCATTCAAAAGTCCTCGCTTCAATGAATAGGCTTTTGCTAATTTATACAGAAGTGGGGTTAATAAGAATGAAAAAGTGAAAATTTGTAAACCCTGCATAGAATGAATTGAATATGGTATTTATATATATTATTTGGTACCTATACTATATTTTTGAATGTCTTTCTGTATGTTTTGTTTGGTGTACACACTATTTAAAACAGAGCTATAAAATTTGTCACAGCAACTGTTCATAATATGGAAAGTTTTTTGTGCAGTTGGGGTGAAACTAGACTGTTAATAATTAAATGGAGTGCATCCTTGCAATTGATTCTGTAATTTGGGACACAAGGAAGCTTTATATACCCAAATGATGAAAACTTAAATTCAGGTGAATGGCACAGATACCAGGACTATAAGGGCTGGTAATATTTGTGTAAATGACAATGAGATGTCATCACATAAGGTTGTTCCGTTAGATAGGCCAAGGCCATGTATTTCTACCAGTTAGTTAGTTATAAACAGATGACGAACCTTTGAGGCAATGCATAGATATTTGAAAAATCTCTGATGAGCTGCCCAGAACTGACCCCACATTGTTTTCTTCATGTGATGTTCAGCATCTATGAGACCGGCAGCTGTTTGGAACCCCTCCTTCGCTGCTACCCACTAGAAAAAACGTACCAGCTTATATATTTTACACGATACTAAATTGTTTTGTTCTCTCGGCACATACCAGTCTGACTGCAGAATTATACATTTTGATGAAATCCCTTGTTAGGGCGACTTCGTGAATTTTGAACGACACGCCGTGGAAGCTCAACTGCCTTGCTATGTATGAACCCCTGGCTTTTAAATCCATGGCGACCATTTCCATCGCACCAACACCCCTTCTTTCTACAGCCTGTACACAGTAAGGATAGCATAGTATTCAGATAATCATCTACGTCATTGGATTAGGATAGGTAGAAAATAAACCTGTATGAAATCCATAAAATTGAGAAAAGGTGTACCGCTGCCCCAAAGGCCGAGTCGTGACATGTAAGCCATGTTCCTCGGCTCTGACGCCCCGGTTGCACTGGCATAAATCACCCTATAGTAAAAAAAGGATGTTACATATCTGAATCAAGATTAAAATGAAACTAGCAGTTGCCCACATAAGCCCTTACTGTTAAAAATCGTTCCTTCAAAAAATACTTACTCTCTTTTAAAGATTGAATATGGCTAAAGGATAAAATCTTGGAATATGTGCTTGAAAAACACAAACCTGGCATTGGGCAAACGCTTCTGAAGTTCCAGTACAGTGTAACCTGTTTTTGTTGGCTTTGCTGATCCTGATGGTATGAGGTTTTTAGCTTTATGACACTCGTCAAAAACGATCTTCATATCAGCAAGAGTCAAGGAGATCAAAGAGGGAACATTAAATAACAGGTATGATTCGTAACTCTACTACATACGACTGATAACCAATATTTATGAAATCTAGATGCATATGAACTGGGTATAAAAGGATACAACACCATCAAAATCTTTTCCACACCACTGCAAAATCTGTTTCAGTCTTGTACCGTATTTAGTGTTGAAATGGCTCTCTGCAATTAGTGATGAGTATGTGGCAAATATGACTCCCTTTTTAACGGATCCGTTTTCTCTGGAAGAGACTTTCCCATACTTGAACTAAAGCAATATCAGTATGGTGATACAGAGGTTACAATATTGACAGATCTCTTAGAATCTAACCAGATTATAAATCAGGCAACGAAGGTAATTTGACTTATGTAGCATTTAATGAATTTTATAGCTCTTTAGATCAATGATAAACTTTATATTCACTATGCAGACAATATAAACTATATATATATTAAGTTATTATGCTTCCAAAGGGTCACCTCGAATAACGGAGAGGCCATTATTGGACAAAGATTGGCTTTCGCTTATGTGTTTGACAGCATTAACCCATGTATATGTGAATTCAGAAATAGGCTTTGCATAAGCACACATATGGCTTCTGCTCTGCTATTTTTTATAAAATAAACTGATTTCTAGTATTGAAATCACCTTATTAATTATATGTACATGGATACTTTTTGCACCGATATCTTTGAGATCTCTTTCGGCATCGTACTTCAAGTCATTGGAAACACTGAACCTATGAGAAAAAATGGATATTAGATTGCTGATTGGTATTATAAATAATAAGAAAACTTGATTGCATACCACAGAGCTCTTTTTTTCCCTAAAATGTAATTTTCGAAGATAATTCCTGCTATGGTACGTCCTTTTCCCACTCCAGCTCCATCACCTGAAGAACAAATTATATATTTTATGAAAGTAATACCTATTTATCTTGCATGTTGACGGAACTTAATGATATGATAAAGTCTACATTCATGATTTGAATTTTCTATATCATTCCAACGATGTGCATCCTTAATTGCCAATATTGCTAATCCTTGAATGCACTCTGAAGATAGATCCAAGCACTTTACAACAGTCAATGGAAAACTTCAGCATTACTCAGGATTTTTTAGGTAACTTGGCATCAGATCTGTGGCTATTGAGTCACATTTTTTGTTTGTTTGTTTGGAAACACAATTATAGAACACCCTCAACGTCACTCACCTATCAAAAATCCAGCTCTTTCACCAGTTGGTAAAATAGTTTCATTCTTTTGGCAAGAGTATGTGATCGCTTCCAACTGCAATGCTGATAGAGAGCCGTTATCTATCGTCTCATCTGGAATGCTTAATTTGTAGTGTACGTCGGGTGGTGGAACACTGGAAAGGGAACTGGTCTCGACTACGCTGTCAGGATGCGGCAATCCTAAATTTACTGCGAGACAAAGCGTATCCATGGTAAGCAAGTGGGAAACCTGGTATTTGAACGGNAAAAAATGGATATTAGATTGCTGATTGGTATTATAAATAATAAGAAAACTTGATTGCGTACCACAGAGCTCTCTTTTTCCCCAAAATGTAATTTTCGAAGATAATTCCTGCTATGGTACGTCCTTTTCCCACTCCAGCTCCATCACCTGAAGAACAAATTATATATTTCATGGAAGAAATACCTATTTATCTTGCATGTTGAAGGAACTTAATGATATGATAAAGTCTACATTCAGGATTTGAATTTTCTATATCATTCCAATGATGTGCATCCTTAATTGCCAATATTGCTAATCCTTGAATGCACTCTGAAGATAGATCCGAGCACTCTACAACAGTCAATGGAAAACTTCAGCATTACTCAAGATTTTTCAGGTAACTTCGCATCAGATATGGGGCTATTGCGCCACATTTTTGTGTTTGGAAATGCAATTATAGACGATAGAATTATAGACACCCTNCACTTTACAACAGTCAATGGAAAACTTCAGCATTACTCAGGATTTTTTAGGTAACTTGGCATCAGATCTGTGGCTATTGAGTCACATTTTTTGTTTGTTTGTTTGGAAACACAATTATAGAACACCCTCAACGTCACTCACCTATCAAAAATCCAGCTCTTTCACCAGTTGGTAAAATAGTTTCATTCTTTTGGCAAGAGTATGTGATCGCTTCCAACTGCAATGCTGATAGAGAGCCGTTATCTATCGTCTCATCTGGAATGCTTAATTTGTAGTGTACGTCGGGTGGTGGAACACTGGAAAGGGAACTGGTCTCGACTACGCTGTCAGGATGCGGCAATCCTAAATTTACTGCGAGACAAAGCGTATCCATGGTAAGCAAGTGGGAAACCTGGTATTTGAACGGAGTGGATTCCAGTCTACTTACATTTACTAGGGACATATTCTGCATAGGTACTTGCATGCTGGATTTCTTCCTCGACTCGTTCTTCTTCCTCCACAAGGTCATCTGTTGCTTTTTTATTTGGGTTGGAATTCTATACAGAAGGTGAAAAGTAACAGTGGCATTACCAAATGTACAGCTTTCTAATTAAAAAAAGTATAATACCTGTGAATACATTTGTCTTATTTTTCATAAGTTTTAATTGTTAAACTTTTCGACATATTACAAACAATTTTTCATCACATTAAGCTACCACAGCTACCTTTCCTTGAGCCCGAAAATCACATCATATCTGGTTTCCCTTGTCTATTACTTGCTAGTTAAATTACAATTCACTCTCAATTCACACAATTCTTCCCCCATAGAAGCTTTGATATAGATTAAAAGCAGTAAATAAAGACAACCTACATCAGGATAGTTCATCCCAGTGAAGTCTCTTGCTGATTTCGCTTTAGAAGTCTTGTAGAATGAATCACCTGTAATTACTAAAAAAGAAGAAGAGAAAAGATTGTTTAGTACTGTTAGTCAACTTTTTTTTACATTGAAGGAGGATTCAACAGAAATTTGTATTCATATAGGTATCAGGAGTTTCTGGAATTATAATCTCATGGGTGGTTATTTATTATTAAGGTTTGTTTGTTTGTTGATTTACCTGACTGGCTTCGAGACATGGATGGGAGTCTTGTCATGTCTCCTTTAACAGGTTTTCCTGCTATGCTTCCTTGGGAATACTGCTTCTTGTAAGGAGGATGTTTGATCTACAAAGTATATATATCCAGTAAGTGGAAGAAAACTAGGTTGAAAGGAGGAATAATGCACTCACATTGATCTGGTTTCCACCTATGGTAGCAACAGTGGCAGCCATGCTTGAAATCAGACTTTGGGCATGAGTAGTTGAACTTCTCATTGCTAGCGGTGATTGTGAACTGAAAATCGAATAATAATAATAATGAGCCTTACGATACCATGCATCTTTCTATTTAAAACGATTCCTGGAATAAAAAATTTAAGAATAATAAACAGCAGTTACCAAGAATTAGTCAGGGTCGACAAAATATCAGCCACTGGTGAAAGCGGAGAGATGCAGTCACGTCTGTAGAAAATATTTTGGGGAATCGATCGAGAGGCAGGTTTTTTAATGATACCGAAATTATTGTTGCTGTCACTCATTACTCTAGCAGGAACGGAAGGACCGACGTACACGGGATTCGACATCACCGGTACGCGAGAATTGTACAAAGTCCTGGTCACCTCTTTTTCAGCGGTTTCCACAAAAAGGCTGCCGAGATTTAATGTCGGACTGACACGTTTTAAATTAGTATGGGTGTTTGCTACGGAGCCGACAGGCAGAGAAACCGACGAGTTCCTCAAGGTGGTACTTGGAACAGTGGAAACAACCGCCTGCGCTGTAGTTCTCAGAGCGGACGTTGGAATCCCGACTCTGGTACCTTGGCTGTTGACACCGTTTTTCTTGATGATGGGAATGAGAATTTTCTTGTTACCCACCATAACTTTGGCGTATGTCTTGACCATGGATACGGAACTGGTATCGGGAGTTCTGGTCGGCTGGCTGGAGGTTGAGGTAGTCGTGCTGAATAAATTCCCAGCAATGCGGGTAGTGTTTGTATTGCATGGTTTGGGTATTCCGACAGTAATAAGTTTTGGAGCTGCTGGCTGAATTGTTGATTTTGAATTGGATGATGCTTTGATGATGATAGGCGCCTTCATACCATTTTGGTTCATGTTCAATGGAAGTCGAATGATGTTCGACTTGAAATTGTTGTCTGCAAGAGTATTATTAAATTCAATTTCACTTATGTTAGTAGACCATTACTGAAGCTAGATATCACATTATAATTCATAAGTTAATCCGGTAAAATGGATAATCCGTAATAAGGTCCTGGAACCAAGGATTTTCTTAAGAGTTATTTTTTGATCCAATGAACAGGAATATCCCATGAACACCCAAGGTCACTTAAGTGTAATATATATCCATGTCATCATATATTTAAAATGCTACTTGCCATAAAAATAAATTGTACCTGATTTTGATAATGGAACTGTGAAGATTTTGGAACCATTTTTGGTAATTGTGATGAGCTGCCTCGGTGGAGGTTTATAAGCCGGTACTGCAGTCTCATTCTTTAGAGGCACTTTGCGTTGCTGAGGCAATGCAGTTTTCACTTCGATAGGTTTCTGCGAGGTTAAGTACACTCAGTAAGGGCAAAAACTTGAATTAAGTTTACAATCATATTCTACGAAGCCTATGGAACTGGGGTTCGGCAGTGCACATGTGTTCATTAGGACTCTATCAATCAAAAAATCACCTGAGAGACAGTCAGCGGCGATTGAGATTTCCCTCCATTACTAGTCGCTGTTTTGTCTAAGCAGAAATCAAATGTGTAGTAAACCACGTGTTGGAAATATACAGAATAATTGTGTCCGCCTTACGGTCAGCAACTAACCTAATGAAGGCGGCAATAGTCCGAGCGCAGACAAAGGATCTTGGTTCGATTCAGTTTCGTCGCTGTAAGCTGATCCTGGGGAGTCCAACATCATGAGGCCGCTTTGGTTCAAGGCGGCAGAGAGTAAATCTTGAGATGCCGAAGTAACGGACGCATCTTTCTCTGAGGACATCTAGGAGATGGCAAACTGTGGTTCTAGTTTTTTTTTTTATGTTTTACAACTAACAAAATACTACTTCTTAAAACGATCCTGCTGAAACATGGATAGAGATATGCATGGTGATCCTTGGGAACGGTAAATTTCAAAGTATTATGACAATGATAGTGACTGTTGTATGATGCTCACCTTATGCACAAATGTATGTGTTCAAAATTAATGAATAAATCTAATCAACCGGAATGGTTGCTTTGTTCTCATTATTATGCTGATCTTTTCACGTTCTCAGGTTTCCAAATACTAATAACTAGTGTAAACCATCTACGATAGCACTGAAAAACGACCACCAATAGATGTGTTTCTTTTTCCTGCCAGCTTGATATGAGCCAAGTCCAGTGGCTCCTTATACTACCTACATAAACTTCGGCACGTTGACATTGAGATTGATTTTCAGTCAATACTAAATTCCATACGATACACAAGTTACTCGTCGTCGAAGAAGGTGCTATGAGGAAAGATAATATCGCAGTACAGTGTAGTAGTACTTTGTGTATAGAGAAAATTCAGTTTCCTCTTCCACGTGGTTGGCTTTCCCTCTCTCTGGCTTGCTAGTCACAACAGTAATAACACAACGAGATAAAAAAATACTCTCACGAGCGATCGAGGTTACGAGAATCAAAATGAACAAAAAAAATCGCTTGTCACGTGATCCAGCTACCACAAGATGTCGCTCTCACTCGAAGAGAGCAGTTCCTGTAGGACTGCTGTCTTTTTTAGCTCTGTGTTCGCGACACATTTCTGCCTGCATTTTCCATACCCCAATACCGAACGGACCTTGTATAGCCGCGTTGTGTATTCATATAGTCCGTGATATTGTTTTTCCATGGCGTTTGCTCTCATAACTATCGCAAAATCACAATAACTTGCTCGTATTTCTATATTCTGTTTTCATTGAGATCACGCTGTTATTCGAGTCTCTTCCATTATTTATATAAGAATGTGGGTCAGACCATTATCATTCTAGGAGGGGTACTTGTAAATGTTGCTCTCCATTCCCAATAAAGCGACAAATCGCATAAAATTGGGTTAAATAAACAATTTTAGTAGTGCAGTTGTATAAAAGCCTTCAGCCTTTACACATCCTGTTAGTAATATAGTTTTCAGAAACATCGGATGAGGGCTGTGACTTTGTAAACGCGTCTTCTAATATGGCCGATCCCTTCTTCCTTTGATAAATACGAAAAGGAGTTGTTATATTGTGCGTTTAATTTTAGAAGTCTTGTATAGTCGTGTTATTATCCTTTAGCCAGGTACAGGGGATCTGCAAGCGGAAATTTCGAAATAATTGAATGTATTTTTGGTAACGCCGAGTCGTCATCGTCAGTCACCTAAACCAATACTAAAGGACATGACACGTACGTACTGTTGGAAAAGGGGTTTATGATATATCATATATATATACAATTTATATATCGTAACAATGTATTTTTAGGGGGAAACCAGAGGGAACTAGCTCGTAAGAAGAATGCTAAAAAACAAGCTGACGTAGCCAAAGCAAAAAAGAATGGCGCTGTGTCAAAGGAGAAGAGAATGCAAACGTATACCATTCATGTGGTACACCACTTACCATAAACAGGCTGTCAGTGGTAACTGATTTTCAATGTTATTTTGCAGTGACGCAGATATCATGAGGCAGAAACAGGTAGCCAATTCAACCAAGAAATCGGATGATGGGGCGGGTTCGTCAAAGTCTTCGGATGATGGTGCAGGCTCGTCAAAGTCTTAGCACTTCAATTTATTAACATTGTGGCATGGAGATAATCAAAAAAATGTATATATATATATTCCAGTGTATTGTTATGGTTATTCGCTGCCTGAAAAAATAATGATCTTGTATATATGTGATGATAGTGGCTAACACCAGAGCAATGGTTCACCATCCATAATTTAGGAAATGATGCCAGAACTATTATTTCGTGATTAAAGAAGAAATTCTCTTGATCTTGAAATGTCTAACGGTAATGAATATACTTGCCAAACCTATTATTACTTTTGATCAGGAGTACAATGATATATCGCAGTTATTGAAATGTTAATCTTGAAAGGCTAGATTGACAGACGATAATACAACTTTGTATAGAGTGGAATTAATATTTACTTGGCAGAAGTTACTCGAGAAGTGCTGTGGTAAAAAAGACTGTAGGTAAGGATTAAGAGTTTCTATCAGACAGATCTCATGTAATATGCTAACAGGAACGAGCGGAAAGAGGAAAATATGTCCCCATTATATCACAAGAAATGCATTATGTGGCTTTTATCATTCACGGTTCAGTGAAACAACTATTAATATTGACATCAGTGTATATAGGTTTATAATGTGTGTTTACCATTGTAATAACTCGAAATTGCATGATAAATACATGGTAGAGTCATATACCTTTTCTATAACATCCTAGGCTGTTGAACAATGCGACAGAACACCACACCTACAGTTTAATTGGCCTGCCTGACATTTTCACGATCGTCCGAAGATCTATTCTGAAGAAGATAATATCAACTATACTTCAGCCTCGTCTAGCAATGTAAAATGTACAGATTAACAGTATAAATATTCTTGACAGAAACAAATATACATCCTTTTACCAACTGTTGATACTAGGTAAAAACTTTTGCTACTTAAAATTGAAAAAAGTTCTTCCAGTAGACTATTCTACTTCTACAGTATTACCAATAACAAAAAAATAAATGTATATCAACCAAGATACCGAAAAAATAAAAAATATAAGGCGATAAGTTATGTTAATGCATTACTCTTTAATCCTGTTTTCAGATAGGCAGTAAAACTATACAGTAAACAGTTTATAGAGGATTTTATATAAAAAGTAAAGGAAAATGATATAATGCAATTAAATGTAGTAGCATGTAAATGATATTAGTTAGTGTGGTGCTACTTTATTTCATTCTAAAGTGAAGTGAGTTAAACAAAGTATAGGTTTTAAAAATAGGACAAGAATGATTTTCAACACAAATTTTGACAATGGTATAAGCTTGAAAGTAATATTCATTAAAAATTTGGAGTATTTTCTTTTTCCTTGTCCTTGACATTGGACATATCAAAATGGGGCAGCAAATCATATCTTAGCTTTTAATGCTGTTATAATATGATGATACTCTCGTTTTCCTTTGGTATTCTATTGCAATATATGTGACTAAGACTAATTGCATTACTGCAATATACAATGGCATAAGAAAATAATAGGAATTAGCATGGGCAAATATAAATAAAAGCACTGCAATAGATGTGGATGCCTTTATCATTTCAGATGACGTCTTCTTTAGTTATAAATCTATTTAAATAGTAACAATGTAATGACAGACACTGTTTGTAGGTGAACTTATGCGTTTCGATAAAGCAAGCGATTCGATAGCAAATTCCAATTCTATTAGTACGTTTATATAAAAGGTATGTCACCTACCCTAACATTCTTTTTTAATTCTCAATCGCGCAACATGAGGAAGTGTAGCCTTTTTGACAATCGATAAAAAATTACATATTGAGGGTTCTAATTCAGACTACCATAAAAAAGGAGCGTCCTCAAAGGAAAGTGAACCATTAATTCAAGCCCATC
>QXVX01002177.1:0-70331 GCA_013436065.1 Halocynthia aurantium | reverse complement strand
AAATTAATTGCAAAGGCAATTGATAAATATGTGAAAATTCTTATGGAATGAAGAGGAAATCTTAAAAATAAATTAACAACATTTAAACAATTCTATATCAATTGATGGATGTTCCAGAGGACCGGCCTCTTTCATATTTAATTCTGTAACTCCCTGTACATCCAATGCAACCACGTAACCACCTTTGCAATAATATTTTCGAATTGGAAAAACTTTCAGAATTAAGGTTAATTGATTGTTTACAAGTAAGCAGGAAATGTATTACTCAAAAGTTCAGAATTTGTGAAGACATAAATTTGCATGAAGATAAACTAGTGGAGTAGCAATGTGTCAAAAGCTGATTAAACTACTTGATAACATGGTATTTATATGTCTTGCACAGTATACATATAGTGAGTATCAGGGGGCTGTATTGGAATGTATCAATAGAATTCTTTTTTTTTAAAAACTACTGAACACCACAGAAAATTACACTCTCGAGTAATAATTCTAACCCAAATTTCAATTCAATAGATTCCTCCATATATATATACAGTATTGCATTAATTTAGTTTCCTGTAAAGTAATGCTTAGGTAAGTCAAGATATGCCTGTTCATTTTTCCTAGTTACTTTACATCTCCTTTCATGCATTTGAAAAGTGTCTTCCTAAGCTGAACGTTTTTGTATCGGCCATTTGTGATGCATTGGCAACTAATCATATTTCTGTTCCATAAACATTGCAATAAATAAGGTTATTATTCCACAAACAATACTTTTACATTTGAAAGAAGTTTCTTCATCATCATAGACTGAGTATCTACGCATTTCGAGTTACGAGAAGCTGCAATAACATAGTCCTAAACACAAAATGTCGCCAAACAACATGAAAATCCAAGCAAAACTACAAAGGACGTATATATGTTCTGGATATTATCATGATGATAGGACTCTCTAAGCCGGTGTTAGTATATTGTAGATCACTAGCTACAGACAAGCAAACAACAATATTTTATAACCGTTACTCACATTTACGACTGTTAGATAGTATTTTCAATAAACCCTTGCGAACTTCTTTATTCCGATAATTTATTAAAATAAAACGGATACTTGGGTCTTTATTACGTGCCGGGTGACATTAAAATAATATGAAAATATATTTTATGACCTGGTATTTGTAACGGAAGTTAGGTGGGGGGTTCATTTACCGATCAATTCGCTTTACTAGAATGGAAGCAACTATTTTCCGAGAAGACTACCAATCATCACGTCACATTACTAAGCGCTACCACGATCTTACCATATTTGTTACAACTATTGTACAACTACATTATTGTATTCTGACGAACACTAAAGAGTTTTCTTGTTCATAAGTAGGTTGAAAAATAGCATGATTGTATTTATTGTTTAAAAAATACACAGAAAGTAAATCGAATAATCTCGTAAAAGTTATGAAAGTTTCCGAAGTTTGCATACTAGATAGATAATTTCAATTTCAAATATTCCTTGTGAATTACATGTAGACTTAAAAAATGATACGTTTTTTGCTCTCCCACGACTTGAAAACCTCGCTGGCTAAAAAAAGGGTCCTCAAAGTCAATTAACAACGGAGATATACAAACAGCAAGCGACTCCGCCTTGCATTGCGTCCTGACATGATGCATAAGTTTGTCGTAAAGCCGATTGGTAATGTTGGTGCTTGAATATTCCGACAAAATTCGCATATGAATCAGTTCGACTGTGTGTTGTGTATTGTTGAGGTGATGGGCAACGTCACGAGAAAGGGGCTTCCTAATTCCAACGCATCCTACGATTTCCTCAGCGCTGTCCTGTCCTGGGACCGTAGCTATCCAGAGTTTCGAATTGGTATCGCCTGACAAGTGACGTCGCCTGTGTTCAACTAGTTTGATTGATTGTTGTTTCCGCGTTTGCCGGTGATTCAACTTGAACACTTGTTTCAGCACAAAACAACACACCATATACAACGCGACGCACACCGTCACACCAAGTTCTGTAACGTTCTTCGCTCCAAAGAAATACGTTCCCGTATAAGAGGCACTAGCTATCAAAAACCACTGGCATCTCACGGCAAACACAGACTTGAAACAACATTTATGTAGTCTACTCGGACTGTAACCGTTGACAAGCTTACAAAGGGATCCAATGTTGTCTGAAGTTGACAGTTCTCGGACGTTCCATTGGCTTGCTCGTGCGTATTCACACATACCGGTAATGTGAAGTAGTGAAACGATTCAGTGAAGAAACATTAGCTTTCCCTTATAGTATAATACAGCAATTATATTCTTTCGAACACAGTTTCTTAACTAGTACACCTGTCGGTGCAGATGTACAAGATATTTTAATTGCCACATTAAAACATTCCTTTCTAGTAGAGTACAGTATTATAAAAAATAGTACTGGTAATGAAAATTTCAGAACTTCTGCACCTCAATTCTCAAGTCTTTCTATGGTTTATCAATTTTACCACAACTTGTTCATTTTCTTATAATCTTTGAATACTGTGTACAATGTATTCAATGATTAACAGAGAACACAACAGAAATACGAAGTTAAAAACCCAATACCACACTATCATGTGAACCAGCACGTGATTTGACCTCACTCAGCTATAAGAATTCTAACGCTTTACGCTATGTAATAGCAATGGGTACACTGAACTTTCCTTGAAATATCAACTACGAAACAGCTAGCTGCTAGAATGACCGCAGACAATAATAACCCATAGTGTAACAACAAACCTCTGAAAAGCCGATCAGGTCAACAAGAACGTTTGTCGATCACACCATACGAATCTACCACGGCATAGTATGAAAGGTACAAGTTACGGGCTCCACGATGGTGTGAGGTCGTACTAATACTGTAACCTGAAGCAAAACACAGTAACTTGGTCTTCCTACAGGTTACGCGATGGAAACAAAGAACATTTCTCTCTCATGCTCTACCATAGTGGGAAAATAACACTCACCAGACGCGAAGGAATATGATAGGTCGATATTCATTGCCATACAGAGTAAGGACGAAAGTACTGCGGTAATTAATGATAACTTTATAATTTCTACGTGATTGATCTGGCTGGGCAACAAAAGCATACTCGAAGCATATGTTGTCGTATATTGCGTAATTATATATTTACGTAGTTAGGCTAAAACGGAACCATGCCAAATACGTGCCGTTACTCAGCAGTCCTGCCGGTTTACTTAGTATTGTAGAAAAGGAAACGACCTACTTACCTACATATGTGGTTACTCAGTTATTATATGAGTAACCCGCTAATTTTGTCATGCTTTTTGTTTATAATACTTCTATATTGTTTCTATATCTGCAGGTTTTGTAGACGTTTAGTTTTTTTTAAATATAAATAAATCTTAAATGAGCTATCGGTTTGTTGTTAGTTAATCCATTATTCATCTTCAGTCTTATCTCTACATTTAGATAGGCAGGGCCGACACAACCAAATACGACTAACTGGGCGGCAAAGTTCGGTGACAACATAACCCCAAAAACCTACCATGTTAACAACCAGCGATATGATTTGGTATCTGTGGGGTTAATGGGTTTTGTTTTTTCTGGGGCACATTTCGGATAAAAAAAAAATTCTGTGCATTAGGGTGGGTAACTAAATTTATGTCTGATGAAGTGGAAACGCGCCAGGTAAATATTTCATCTATTGCACAACTCCGGCTCACGAAATATGCACCATTAAATAAGGGATTGTGTAAGTTGGTCGAATTGGGCTGATTCTCTTTCCTTGTACCGAACACGATCTCCGAGTATACACCGTTGGGTATTATGTGGTGTAACATATGTACTAAATCAGCGTCCATAGGGATTATTATTAAAATCACAACCCTATTTGCGCTGCGGAAGACAATTATTGCATCAATATACTCGGATTATAGTTGTTCTTCGATATTTTGTTCCAAAACTAGAGTACAATGTGAACACAGCTAAAATTTCTAATTCTGTTTATTCTTTTTATACGTACTGAACTCTGGAATGTTGGTACGTATAGTATGACTGTATGTATTAAAACAAACACAAGACACCCCAAATAGGTGTAGTGACATCAGGGCAACATGTGGTTCATTTCACATGACGAACACAGACATTCGTAAATTATATAATAGTTGTACACAATCACCAAAATTAATAACACCTTTTCGTCAACATTATGAGTGTTCAGCTAATCGGTTGACAGGAGATTTGGACGCCATTTCCGATAGTCGCCCTAATCACAACAACAACAAAAAAACGAATAAAATCTTCCCCGAAATATCAATCCTGATATAATTCAGTACTACGTACACGCAAATGACTTTTGGATATCCACAGCAAGCAGCAGACGCCAGGCAGGATGTTCCGATTGGCACACAGTCACCGGTAGGCCGAATTACAATAATACCATCTTTGCTTTGTTCTGAAGAACTAGGGTAGTATAGGATAGGAAATCGGTAGGAAAGTCATAGTACATTTAGACAGACACGGACCGGGACTGCTTTAACGCTCCCTAGCGACCAGAATAACCCATACGCGACTATTCCCGTAATATTTGACTGGAAGCTCATACTAAGACCTTTAAAGGCAAGCTCAGGTCGCTCTGCTGGTTAATTATAAGAACAGGCGGGTTTGTTCGTATCTATGAGAGTTCGTAACTTGAAAGTAGGAAGAGAAGCGTTGCACAGGAAAAGCTTGTTTGACAAACTGCAAAAACGTCAAGGAAGCAATAGACCTGAGCAATCCAAAAGTTTGACGCGTTGTTAAGTGGAATTATAGTCCTGAATAAGATATGCCGTATTTAAGAGAATCCTAGCAAATTGTGACCCCCAATGCAAGTACATTTCTATGGACAATGATTAATTGAAACATATATTTCGCTTACTGGTCAGGCTGATTTTCATACTCCTTTTCCACCTGCAAATTACAATATCATTATACTATTTTCAAAAACATTGAACGTAGTTTTCCTGAGAATTATCAACCACAGAACTTACTGGCAATCGTAGGGAATGTCCAGGTATTGCTAGAAGCAGGCAGACCACCGCAAAACAAAAGACTTTCCGGTTGGGAAAACTAGCTAAGTTTTTCATGACTTCACACAGAAACTTGAACAGTAGAACATGTGAATAAGTATCTACTACTGTAGCTATCTTTATAAAGACTTGTTTACATGAACTAAAGTTCGCTGTACGTCACTAATACGCAATGTGTTTCCAATGACAAATACATGGGATTCAGGTAGGAGAGTTAAGAACTTATAACTTAAATTGAGTATATTAATTATTACTCGTTTCCAAATACTACTCAGGTATGTCTTAACGTCCAATTCTCCTCCTACCAAAATATTTTATCACGGCAGGAAACTAGTATTGACGTATTGTCGTATTGACAAGTATTGACGTGCTGACTAACTAAGTAATGACGACGATTGGCAATAGTTATTTGAGATTATTACATAGAAAGTTTCTCTTGCAGAAATAACGTGATAAAAAAACGGCATGAAAAAGTGTTTGTAACATACACGGTTACATAGTGAATTTCTCCCAATCAACAACCGACATCATCAACATTTCACTTCAAAATCACTTCGCATTTCTATTTTGAAAATCTAGCGACATTCCACTTTTACCAGTACAACAATAGCCGTTATCGCCTTAGGGCAGTGAACTGATGTGCGGTTACTTAAGGAATATATATCCTGTATCTAAAGCCTATAACTTCTACAGTACTGTTAAATACGATTCATGAACTGTTATCGGCCATGGCGAAATGGCTGGCTATGAATGGCAGGTTCAACTGTTTCCGGGAAACCGTTCGTATCAAAAAAGTTATAGTTGTGTTACTGCTAATTTGTATAGCGTCCATATTGGTGTTAATCATAAGTGAATTCAGATACAACCAGTTGTACTCTCGTTATCGATACACCGACAGCGTAGAGCAGCAGTTTTTACAGAAAAGTAGAAATGGGAATTTCCAGAAAGATCCGTTTCCTATTGTTCCTTTTCAAGACTACCTTATAAAGTGCGAGGAAGGAGGGGAAAATAAGGAAAGAAAAAACTCTTTGAAGCAAACTACCGAGAGTCAACAAACAACTAGAATTTTTCAAAATTCTCTGAAGAATAATGTTTCACTAATCGCAACATACACTTGCAATGCTGAAATCACAAATTTTGTTATTAGCGGGTCGTTCGGAAGCAAAGCAAAAAGAAAATTCAAAAAACTTCCAAAGCGATATTCTAAAGTGTTAGAATCCAGAAAACCAGCACCAAATTGCGGCTCGGATGGTCTATTGTTTCCTAGAGCGTTACTGGAAAACGCAAGCAAGAAGCTTTGGATGATTTACTTGGTAAAATCTGCACCTACGTATTTTGAAAATCGGATGGCGGTGAGGAGAACATGGGCGAAGAAGAAGCAATACAAAAATATAAATTTCGCTGTGGTTTTTTTAGTAGGATTAGCAGAACGACTGAAAGATGAAGATAATTTGAGAAAAGAAAACGAGGTCTATGGGGATATACTGCAATGCGACATTCAAGATAACTACAAAGCATTGCCTTTAAAGGTTTGTGAAGAACGCTATAAGTCAAAGAGCAAGTGATTTTAGTTAATTGTGGCATAATTCAACCAATACATTTTTACACTATTATATGGTTTCCAGTACTGGGGGAGCTAAGAGACGAAAATGCAATATAAAAGTTTAAACTAAATTATCATTGCTATCAAATAGTCTTTTCAGCGTATTTTCCTAAGGCTAAGGACTGTACTTAATAATTTATTTATAAATCTCCAATCTCCTATATTTTACAGGTGTTGGCCACATTCAGGTGGATCTTAAAACATGACATAAAAGCGACCTATTTCACTGTGACTGATGACGACTGTCTTATGAATTTGTTTAACATTTACGATTTTTTCAACGCCGAGCAAAATACAAACCAGGACTACGATAAAACCGTTTACTGTGGATATGTGTACGACCAAGACTCCAAACCGTTTAGAAACGATACCAACAAATGGTAGGGTAACGACAGGGGCATTTTACTGAATACAGGTTGAAATAATGACAGCAATACCTTAAATTCTATATTAACAGGTCGGTGTCAAGGCAGCTGTATGCCAATCCGTATTATCCCACGTTTTGTCACGGGGCTTTGTGGACTGTATCACTGCCGGTATTACACGCGCTGTACTGTACATCCGAAACTACCGATTACACTGGATTTTTTCTGGAGGATGTTTTAATTACAGGTATGGAAAGAACATTGAATTTAACATGAATACTGATGTGCGAGATTACTATTTTGGTATAATAAATAAGCGACATCTGTGTAGTCGGATAATAGGTATACTGTACTGGGTAATACTTACGTCGCTCAATGGAAATCATAGCGAACAACCAAACTCACTTACTTACAGATGCATATGGACAGATTAGCTAAACTGTAAAGCCTACTTATCATTTTAAATATCTTTTTTCGTCAGGAATATTACGTGAGAAGCTGGGATATCGAGATAGCAATATTCAAAAAACTTTGGATAAAAACGAGAATCCAGCTGAAAAACAGTTAATTTTCCATGCTGGTCGAAGAGCAACCGCAAAGTTCGCCGCCAAAAAAATGTTATCCGTTTGGAAAAAATGGAACATTACATAACGAGGATATTTTTAACAAACGTTTATATTACTGAAATTATTCACAAAGTAAGAGGAAAGTTAGAAGTAGTCGTTCAAGAACAGTGAAATCAGAAGACTCAAACCAAGCACAATAATGACCAAACGATTTCGCATTTCACATCTCATTTTGTAACTTAATCCCGCGTCATAAACATATTGGCCTTTTTGGAATCTCATTATATACGGATCCTGCTTGCTATTCATCTCCGGAAACGAGCAATTTGGTATATCTTTCAGTCCCAAGAACGCGCATAGTGGACCCCAACCTTCCTTCGGATTGAATATGAGTAACTGATCGCGAGGGCATCCGTTCAATACGTTGCGATTGTGTCTACGATAGCAGTTTCTATAGAATATCAAATGTTTCTTCTTTATAGAATACACGATGTTTTCAAGCTACAGTTGTTTGTTCTATAGGCCTATAACAGATATCGTGTTAGGTAGGATAATACCTTAAAAGTATTTCGTTGCAATTGTTTGAAGAAGGCACGAAGCCATACGCCGCTAGCGACGATTGTCTACTGATATGATCAAACACGCGCCCGCTTGGAGTTAGCAACCACAATAACGATCTGATAGATGAATGCCTAAGTAACGTAAAATACTACTACTTTAGAATTGATAGTAAACTTCTCTAAACACATACACAGAAACTAGATTTATAAATCCAATACGGGTCGACAATTCATTGTCCGCACAGTATAGCTCTTAGGCCAGCTAGATATGGGTTTCCGAGTTTATTGTATTAAACTCATCATGGGATGTGATTAGGATTGAGCACGTATATCATGCTTTAAGAAACCCTGTTTTGCTTTGGAGAACGGAATTATCGACCTGTGATTTAACTGTACTACCTTTCAAGAAACACTTTTTTTCCTAAAGACTCGAAGTAAGCCCTGAAACTGCTGTACCAGTCATTCTCGCTATCTCGCATCGTCAGAATTACCTTTCGATACATATAGTCAGATGATAACTTACAGATAAAATCACGACAGAAAAATGCTAAATAATGACAGGAATAACATCTATACGTATACATATAACACAATATCGACGTTATATATTTCCTAATTACCTTGGCATCAGGAAAGGCTCGCAAAATCTCCTCCCAGAACAAGCATGCTGGAATATCCGAAATGGCGTCTACATCATCGTACATCGACTTGAAGTCTTCGGTGGTTCCGTGACCATCAAATATCTTCTGCCAATATTTTCCATCAAGAACACAGTGTTCGAATAGATCGTGGATATTGCAAAAACCTAAGATCCGTAACGCCTCTGACATACTTTTTGTACCAGTTTTAGACATTCCTGCACATATTACCTTCATTTCAACTACCTATGTCTTCTGATATATTCTGATAATACAACACAAATAACAAAATATATATACTGTAAGTGTAATACATATACAAGATTCACACAAATGCATATGCAGTTTTCTTCCTAGATATCACATCGTAATTTAACTGAACATGGACAGGTAAAACAATAGATACAGAATCTAAGCTATTGACAAGAATAAAACGCTTCTGTGCTACACGTGCTTCTGTGCTACAGCACACGTCTGAAAAATACAAATCGACGTTAAATAAAGCAAAATGTAATTATTAGTAAGCATCTTTATCATGAAGTACTAATCATTAGCATCTCCGCAAACAGAAACGGCTATTATAACAAGTGCAATCAGGGCAAATAAACCTTCAGCTCTTTTACGCCACCTTACTGTAGTGGTTTTTTAAAGAAAATTTAAAGGACTTGGAGAAAGGGACTTTACCTCTTCCTTATTAGGAATACATGACGTAATTTATTGTAGAAGGATGGATTCATAAATCTCGAAGTAAATCAATCAAGTCTGTAGTTCGCATTTTGCGTTGCGTAGTAAACAAGTTGTGGATTAAACAAGGTAATGGCGATTTGGGTAACGAATACGAAGCGGAGGAGGGAAATTGATGAATATTTTTCGTCGATGAGTCCGATGGCTTTGAGGATAGTAGAAGAGAAAGCCTTCGTACGAAGAAAATATAAAGGTGAGTAGGTGTATTCCAGACTGTGTCATTAGAGTTATATAGTCAAGTTAGTTTTTCCGATGTTTCCAATATGCGGTAAATATAAAATAGATAATTTTCACTTCACAGATATTTGGGAAGACCTCTCTGTTGCTGAACAAGAAAATAAAATAAACGAATGGTTCATGAATCCTTCCGTGAAAAAAAGGTGCTCCAGTGTAGAATTATTTGAGAGACATGTTATGTAAACCTTGTGCATAATGCATCACTTTTTATTTCAATATTTTAATATATGTTAATGTCTTTTAATATTAGAATATTGAATCAGCAATATATTCATACAGGATGCACATCTATTTTTATTCAACATTTGGTATTTACATCTTTAGGTATGCTTTGTTGCCTCAATCATTCGAAGAGAATGAAGGAGGGTATAATAGTATTTTTCCATCACTAAATATGGATACTGGTCAGAAAATTGTTGAACTTCGTGTAGCAGATACTAAGGTACAATCTATGTTATATTTGAAGGAGGGTTCGAATTGTACTCATGCACTAGTAAACCGCTGTCTGCTACATTGTACTATTTAGGCTTTAAGCTTGGATGTTCTTGATCAATATTTCGTATTTTGAGATGGGGTCCTTTACCAATGCATGGCTTGTTATTTCTGCTAGTCTATACTCGATAACATATTGTTCTTTCTATTTTATAATATAACTTATATGATTGATATTTCAGCAGAACGAAATAAATATCACTTGGAAAGACGAGCATTCCGAACCTTTTGCTTGGGAAACTAAAAGCCAGATGAACTTAAGACTGCCAACAATTACAGAGGGTACGAATGACATGCTTATTATATGAAAATTTGGCTGTAAAATTTCGAATACTATCTTACATGGACTTGTGGTCATTGTAAACTATAATACACCATTTGAACATGCTATCTGATATCAGATATTCCAATATATTACCTGTTTTACGTTCTTATTCAATGTGGTAATAAATATGTAAATACTTATTTACATGCTACCATATCATTATCATACGAATTACTCTGGAGTTTCATAATTAGAACGTAAGTCTCTAAAAATGTCTTATCAAATTGCAGCTCTGATATCTCAAAAAACAGGGAGTTCTTCAGCATCGTCTTCATTGGAAAAGAAACCACAAAAACCAAGTGGAAACATAGGGCAAGAAATATCCGAAACACTTGGGGATTTTGTAGTGAGGAGTCAGCCTAAAAGTATGAAATTGGGAAATGAGATTTCACGAGGTCATAAGGAGGCGCAGGAAAAGCAGATCTTGAAAGAGAACAACAACAGTATAATAGCCTCGAGCGATGGGGACAGCAACGTCGTGCGTAAATTCACACTCGACCTCGATGACTTCACTCTCTCTTTTGATAATGACGGAAAGGAAATTTTGAGGTAACAATACGTCTATTTTTGTTTATCAGTCAAGGTTGATCGAGAATGCTTTTACAGCAAAACACGCTATTTGTTTTTCTTGCCTTCGCAGTGGACAAGACAACAAAGATTTTGATTCTATGGAAGACCTTCCTGTTTTTACCAATGAAACAAACTTGAAAACATACAACGTGATAAAGCACACAACACAGAATGAAAATATTGATCTGACACCCGTAGACCTGAATTCAAATTCGGTAAAAACCTTAAATCCATTAGATTAGTCCCGGTATTTTCAATAAATCACATTTTATTCAGGTACATAAAACTTCACTCCTTCAGCAAGGTAGTGAGGCTACCCCAGTAACTTATGAATTAAGCAAGAATGATCGCAAAAGATCTTCAAACAGGAAACAATCAAAGTCCTCAAATAGATTTAACCCACGGTCTTCACTCACTTTAGATGGTAAGCGCTTGATAACGGTGCATTGAATGTATGTTTTAATCGCTGTACTTCCTTCATAAATTGTTCTCATTTGGCAAGAATGCTGTCTCATCATTCATCGGTGATTCTAAACTTTGGCACATGTGTATCACATAATTGCATCGACCTCTTGAGTGGTTTTGGCTGTTTTTAAAAGTTTATAAAATAAGCTCTATGAAGTTAACAACGCAGATTAATAAAATATTAACATTAACTCATGTTTATGTGCAATATATTTCTTGTTTTGTCTGGTTTGTTTGCTAGTACTACTGTCAAATTTTTATTTTGGATTCAGCGGATGAAAGAGAGTTGCTCTTGTGTAATGAACCAGATGCAGGTATCTATCAAATGTATGTGTAGATGAGCAAAATTTACTGCCTGGTGCTTAAAATGCCTTTATTTGAGGTGTTTTCTTTACTGTTTCTCTGTCCCAAATCGATAGTACAAGGACAGCGATCAAACACTTCTGAAATTTAATTGACTGTTCCCTCTCGCAATCAAATCTTTCATGGGAAATGTTGATGCTAACTACCTCATTCCGTATTGATTGATGAATTTGCACATTCCTTTTACTCACAATCAGTGATTTGCAGATTAAATTACATGCTAGTGGTTTACAGTTCACACACTCGATGCTGTTATTTCTTATGAAAATTAGGACTTGTACTCCCACTAGTTATATGGAATAAGCACTTGGAATACAATTTTATTATTTAAATATGTGATATTGCCCAGCTGCTTGTTTTGATCTAGCTTTAGCAGGAAACAGAACTTTCATTGTAGGTCAAATAATAATTAGATTATGCACGAACCTGTACATCGCAGTATGGTCTTTTATTTCATTATTCCATTTTGGATTTTTTTTCATGCTATCATCTGTGATCTGCATTAACATATAACAAGTCTTCATTTACTATACTGGTGTTGGATAATTTTGACCTTGAAATATACTTAACTGATTCTGATAATCAAATCAAGGGTGTGTTGTCATTCAATAAATTCAGCTTTTTGCATGCTGCTATGTTGTAACCTAAGAATTGTTAGCCAATATGATAATTACTGTTGTTTGTTACAAACAACCCAATTGTGTTTGCATGCAATAGACTTTATTCAACTTTACATAACGTTGAACAAAGTAGAAATCATTACCTGTGACGAAGTTTGCTCGGTTTCAAACATCAAAAGCTTTTCCAAAGATCTAGAAATCAGATACAAAACTGTCATAGGATTGTGAATAGGTTGTCGCAAAGTACAATATTACTAGGATATTATAGTTCGTTCAATTTATATTGTTGGTATATACTATTTTAAGCCTCTTCTTGTTTTGGATGTAAATGTATTGTTTTTAAATCATAACTAAAAATTGATTTGAAGAAATAGCTTCTGTATAGAATCCTACTAGTTCACTAAGTTATTGCAAAATTCAAACATGATCTGTGCCACTACTTTAGTCATTTTGTTTTGGTCGGCTTCCGTTGGCACCGTAACAGGATATACCTGTGATCAATAGTTAATATCAGTATGGTAGACAATAGAATTAAACGGCAAGTGAAAAGCAAAGCTTTTAGCTGGCAATAGGTGTTCATGTACTAGATAGCATGCTAATCATATTACTAACTTGCATGGAAATATAACAGAGAACAAATAAACTTTTAGAAACTTTAAGAGTTCTGTGATCTTTTTTCAATACAGGAGCTATTCATAATCTTGAAGTTGCGATGAGACAAAACAGTGAGCAAGAACAACAAACCAAGGAATCCCAAGACAGTATTACTACAGTGAAAATAGTTAACCCCGACTCTCCAGTGGTTGGTATATTTAATATTTCAATGACTTAAATGGAGAGAATATCATGGCATAGTTTACTCCACTCATTCGAACTATAGATTAGCACACCGGAAACCAATTTGAATATTAGCAAGCTTTGTGATGCAAAGGAAACATAAATATCCACACGTTTTTCTTTGATACCTTTTATGACATTACAGCTTGACATGTGGAAGACAGATTATAAATTCGGAATTGCAAACGTGATGATAAACTACTTGTGTCATGCCTGATTATGTAACTGTCATCGACATTGATTTTAAATTTTGTTTAAATAGATCGATTTGAAAAAAACAGAAAATATTACCTTCAAAGATGATACATTTTTGACATCAGAACCTCGGGAGGGCTCACCCCTGCTTTCAAGTATTTCTTTGGGTCTTGACGAGGTATGCCATCAAAACTTTGATCACCTTAACATCAAATATATAAAACAATTCAAGATTTACAGAATAGATCATTTCATTATCAAAGTTAGGGTTGTTATGCGTGTACAAAATATTTTACAATGTTTAGGCCGACACCGGTGTGTTCCTTGTTGAACTAAAATAAAAACAGTCACAAGTCATGAACAATACTTTGGGAATCCCACATAAATGTTTATGGTACTGCATAGGTATTAATAACATTCATTTTTGTACATGTTGCTAGCAATCATGCGACAGACTGTGGTATGCCATTTCCTGTCGCTATCACGTTGATATTTCATTGTATCGACTGATTTCAAAGTGAAAACAATTACAGCAATATCCGTGTTATCCACCTCCTTTAAAAAATGTGCTTCGGGAAATGGTATCGTGCAGCAATGTCTAAGTTTGAAGTCTCATATATTGCCAACTTAAACAAAAAATGTATTCTGTAGCCTCATGCAATTATTAGATCCTAATGTAAAAATAACTAAATGAGAATTAATTAAGACTCAAATACATCTCTTTCAGAGTGAAGACAGTGAAGTACACAAGACTGGTTATGATTTCTTAGACAACTGGTAAAATTACCTCATTGACTTCAAGGTGTAAAGAGCATTTTAAATTTAAATGTTATTTTGTAAAAAAGATTATTTCATGTGTCTGTCTTAACGGTTTTTCACCTGTATAGTATTATATGCTTTCCAATGGTGATTCAGTATTGTCTGGCCTTTTTCGAGTGCTTAATCCAAGATTTGTGATCTTTTTGTTTTCGCACATTATGCCATCTCATGAGACTGTCTGAAAATAGTTCCAAAAAATGACATCATATTGCAGTGTCTTGCCTTCTTCAGTGTAATCTAATGCCATGTAATGGCTTGTATGATAATCTGATGCAAATATAATTCGGTATGCAACGTAATGTATTTTAGATTGGGTAAACTTTGGAGTCTTGTTTTGATGTCACTTAGAAGTAGAAAATATGGTAGAATTACTAGAAGCTTACTGTTTCACAGCTTAAAGGGTAACATTTTTTAATTTTTCATTAGGGGAATAATCATTCATATTTTCATTCTCGAGCCATAGTTATAACAGAATTATTTCTTTTTTTATTGTCTTTAGTGTTCTCTATTTATTTGAATAACAACAATTTCATAGATCTGTATATCGTAAGTTTACCATTTTCTGTTTTTGGTTTGGAATATATCAGAAATGAACATAATATATCTGTACATTTGAAGCTGCTTTTCATACACAGATTATTGTATTCCATTTAATCAAACAACCTCAGTAACTGTTGTTTTTACTGTATTGTACGCCAACCCTGTGCTATAAATGTTTTTATACTCGGCAGCAATTGCTTTGATAACCTTTGTTTTCAGTTTACAGTCAAACACTATTTTACCACAAAACTTTGCTGTGATTTTATCATGAAACCAATATTACCTGGATTCTCTGAATATTGATACAAACTATGTTGAATAAATATTTGCTCAAGGGCAGCTGCTTAAGTCGAATGTGTTTTGTTTAGCAGTGCACTCCCTTACAACAAAGTACTTTACTAACCTTCCTTACACATACACATATTCAGCCAATAAGTCAGGATGAACTGCATGGCTATGATTTTATACCTCTACGGTTTCCTGCAAAAAATGTATAACAAATATTCAGTGATCTACAGAACGTACATACTTATGTTTTCAATGAACAAAGAAATCAGCATTTTAGCTTCGATTATAATCGAATATCCAACTTACGTCTAATGAAATTCACTGCAAATATAAGCATGATGGGCAAAATTATCATTTACTTTGTGAATCGTTTGAATGCTGAATATTGTGGCTGTGGTTATATGGCCAACTGTTGTTAGTGCTTAAACACGTAACAAATGGTATTCCCTGTTGGGAATATCAGACCAATCGTGCCCTGGGGGATTGGTGTTTTCAAAATGTCAAAACCTATACAGACTCCAGCCATGATCAATATCAGTCAAAACGGATACAAGTGATATAAATAATACAAAGGCAGTTGACCCCCGAGAATTATTACATCATTCAATATGCCAAGTGACAAGATTGATAAAGCAATACTACGGAGCACCGGTACAATGAAAATGAACGACTGTCACACATATATAACACTTATATAAGATTTTTAAGTCTGAAATGAAAACCATACTGTGTTTTAAAACAGCTATTGCGAAAATGTAATTTGTGATATATATCCTGTTACAATAGTGACTCATGATAAGATTACCAGAAGATATTTCCAGCTCTGAGCATAGTTTCAACAGTTGGCAAAATATTTTATGAATTGAGAGGTTGTTACTGCTTATTTAAGCTATTAAAACCATGAAGGATTAGCCATAAAATCACTCTATATAAAATGCTATAGCTATATATATATCTTTGTATAGCATGTAATTAGTTGAACTAAATTTCTTATATGATATAGAATAGACATAATTATGCCTGAGTTTAGTTAAACGTTTTACAACTGGTTTATTCCTAGGTGCAAAAAATCCCTTTACCATTGTTGAAATACATTAAACAATCATAAGATTTTCTTCTTTCCAAAATTACAAATCATCAACCCAGCAGAAGACATTTTCTTGTAGAAATTAAATCCACCTCATTAATTAGCAATATATACCTTGTGTTAAACAAAGAAAAACAAAAATATATTTATACGTTTAGACAAGGCTTTAATGGTTGTAAATCATCTGCTATAAGATCCATGGGTCTTTGTTTATGAATTTACGCAGTGCAACAACCATAGGCGTATATTATACAGCTTACGTATCTACGCAGTGCAATAACCATAGGCAAATATTATACAGCAAGTCGCAGTACCACGCAACTCCACTACTCACTTAACCCATTTCCCAAGTCTGGCATAATGGGGTGAGATGGCATCCCGTCACTGTCCAGGAATTTTGTTAGCAATCTCCCACCAGCCATTTTATATCTATTCGTAATTCCGTTTGATTGCAAAAATTCTGTTAATTAAGTTTACAACATTCTGTCCATCGTAAACCCAATCAACATGGTTAATAATACGAGGAAAATATAACCGAAAAGATGTTGTTGTCATCAGAAATGATGAAAGCATCCCACCACTGTTTTCTAGCACTTCAAGTATTGTCTATACCTAATTTGTTTACTATAATACCACCACCATCACACAACAAACCGAAAAAGTGACACATTTTTAAGAAAATTCAATTTACTCACATTGCACATGAGGCAGCTCAAGACAAAGCACTTCAATTAAAATTGTATGCATGCAGCTAAATAAGAAGCATATATATGAAACAAAGTGGAGGACATAATCTGCGGGATGCATAAACAGTGCACGAATACGTGTAGTCAAAAACAGAGAATCAAAACGCTACTGAATGCAAACCACCAATTTGTACGCCCCGAGGCTGCTTAAAAACAGATACTTATTCAAAGAAGTTTTAATATATTATTGTAGAGAGCAGCGATTCACTTCTGCTATCCAAATGTTTCAAACACCACAGTGAAAGTGAAAAATATTTTTCCAATACCATAAGACAACCAAAATGTGTGTTACCTATGTTAACACATTACATGCTCGAAAAGCGGTGTCCGCATCGCAATACCACACAGTGTGTTATACTAACCTCACAATGTCCATATAGCATCATTTAATATAGATTTGAAAATATCTTCATAATAGCGACACTACTGGGAATGCACTCAAACACCAGCATATGATTTGAGGTGAGAGGACGGTCATTAAAAGAATTAAAATATAATTAAAATAAAAATACCTATATATTATATAATGTACTATAACCATTACATTAGCATCAAACAACTTTTCTAAGCAGTATTCCATTAAAAATCATGCGCATCTATGATAGAATGTCAAGTTTTCGTGGTCGCTAAATTTCCACAAGCGTTTTCAAGTATTTTAATATGTGTGGCCATATGACATCGCTTTCTGTACCACTGAAAGAATGCAGCAAATTTTTCTTCCTGTAAAAACAACAATGATATACAGTAAGCAATCTGAACAGTAATTTGGATCGGTTGTTTCGTTAGGTTTCAGCCATGCTGTGAAACCAAACTTGCCATTATAGCAATTTATTAAACGGATAGCAAAGATTCTTATTTTGTCACCATCTCCACTGAAAAGGTTACGATTTTGATTACTTTGAGTATATTAATCTGCAAGTTGCATTGCATTTTTTGGAAATGTAGATGTAAAATATTATTTAGAACAGAAATGAATTAGCTATGAGATAATCACTTATTAATATTTAAGATAAACAAAGGATGGAGATGACTAAATGAAACAATTAATTCAGCGTACACTGTGCGCTCTCTAGTTTATTATTATTTTGGACTGCATCAGTTGCGTGGTGATTACAAACATTATAGTTGAAAGAAAAAAACAATGAAATTCACTATTTCTATGAGACTTATCAAAGGACCTATAAAACTCCAACAATGGCCTTGTTTGTTCTTCATATGTGGATAATCTTTTAGTTACTGTTTCAGGTTTGTCATCATCTCTTTGAATTAACGGTTCACCAGTAACATCATCATAATCCTGTAAGATAGTTCAGATATTAAAAGCTTTGTACTATATCAATCCAAGTATTCTAATAAGCCTTGCTAGTGCCCAGCCTAATCTAGTGTACTCATGCCTAGGTCAGTATCGAATTGCTCCAAACAAAGTAGTACACCAAGTTGAAACGGAAATAAATTGGAATACAAAACAAATCCAAATGCTAACAGGATTTTAGCATTATTACATAGGACATAGAAAACAAAGAGCTATAACAGGGGTCTGCAAACTATAATGACCTGACCAACACTGTATAGAAAAAAAGGCTGTTCGATTTTGAATTCAATATTCCCCATAATCTAAGGAATTTTCTTCTGGCACATGAGCAGGGAAAGGTTGCTGACCACTGTGCTAAAGTGAACAAAATCTGGAGTAAAATTAATATCATTATCGTAGCTTCATCCTACATACAGGTTTGAAAGGAGGATTGAAGCCATCATTGTAAACACGTCCGCTCCCTGGATGTATCCATCGTCCAGTAAGTCTGTCACGTATGGTATCGAAAGGAACGTCCAAATTTATTACGGTATCAATGCGTTGACTTTTTGAAAGAGTATCAGCTTGGGCAACGGTACGAGGGAATCCTGATTCAAAAAATATAGAAATTAAGGCAAATAGTGATGACGACTGCAAAATACAAATATACTAACCATCCAGAACCCAACTTTTATTCGACGGAATATCACAAAGCTGCGAAAGAATTAATTCAACCATGACATGGTCTGGAACTAATTGTCCAGCATCTATGTATTGCTTTGCCATCATGCCAAGTTCTTAATAGCGAAAGAAAAAAATTAGTATTAAGTATTAAAAATCTAAATAAACTGCAAAGGTAAGCATCAGTAAAAGAAATTGCAAGTGGCATCCAATATTCGAATCCAACTTAAGACAGGTAACATTATTTACCATCCACAACAAAAATGTTGCATAAATTACAAGAGATATTTTAGTTTTAAACAAATTGCTTGTTATTTTACAATGGTGACCATGTTATCAGCAATTGACTGTTCTTACATCATGTTTACCATGAATGTACTTATGTGTTAAGGGTGAATGTGTTTTACCAGATCTTGCTTTTGTTTTCTACATTCAATGTAGCAAAAGCAATGTATGTTAGTGTTAATAAAAAATTGGCATGATTTCATTACCCTTTGTTGTTAAATTACATAAATCATTATATGTATTGAATTTTCTGAATGAATCATTTGTATAATTGCGACTGCATGTATGATATTTTTTATAATTAATTTGCACTCAATGTTAGTTGGCATAGCAAATACAAAGGAACGCATTGTACCACAGCAAAATGAGAAGAACTGTTATTACAGATTCAATATCGTAAAAGCAATTTGGAACTCGACCACAAGTTAATTGGTGACTAACGAAAAACATTAGCATTGTCAGGTTGTGAATAGTCAGCAAACAGAGAGAAGTTAGTATTTACACATGCAGAGTCAACATTAAATTTCATGTGAAGTGCAGCAATCGGGGTGAACAACAGTGCCGGCACATACAAACACACTGATAAAAACAAGCCAATTATCACCTGTCCTGTAAGTGATGAAGACAGAAGATGATGAATTTGAAATTACTGTATCGCAATTGAAATGAAGTTAACAAAAATGTAAATTAATTCCTATCGTTATTGAAATTACCTATTTTGCGTCAAAGACATTCACTCCAGTAATGAAGGTAGTGCCCTACTACATTTACAGTGAATAGGAAATTTTCCCAGTGTTGTTAGACCACTATCTATCGACTCTAAAATACTACTGGGTCATGATAGAGATGCAGGATTATTACTGTAATGTAATTACTGAGAATCAATTTAGTACTGGTATTATCATGCAATATCACAGATTTCTATCTACTTTTAATTAATGTTATATAACTATGGTTGTTTTATTTCTCGACAATCACATGTAAACGAACTAGAAACAAAGAGTGGAAATCTTTCCTCTTTTTTCGATCAATGGGTAGGATAAAGAAATTCAAATGCTTTATTTCCTCTTTTATCGAGCAATGGGTAGGATAAAGAAATTCAAATGCTTTAAGTTGTGAGATCTTGTGCCTAGACAAGGCTAAGATAAAAATTGAAAATCGGTTAGGCCTAAACTGCAATTGCACCTGCAACATCAATGATTCAGTAACCATATCCACCATCATGTGTAACCTTATCCACCTGTCTCATGAGCATAAAACCTGATATGCCTTGTATGCATTCATGCAGATTATTGCGCTAAAAAATAATATATATCAAACGTACTTGCTTTATCATTTATTTCATTACGGAGCAAATCTCCGCTTGATAAATGATACATGTCAAAGTCTCTTGCCATACGACTCGATATTGTTCCTTTACCTGAAAAAGAACAGCACACTGTTATAGCCAACAGTATTTACAGGATTAAAGATTCATCCTTACCTGAGCCAGGTGGACCCATCAGTAAAGCATGGATTGCACGACGAACGATTGTTACTCGCATACTGCTGTCAGAATACGTCTCGAAATTAGAAAATCTCTTACTTTGGTCTGGGTTTGACAACAACGAAAACCTCACTTGGCAAAGAAGTACTGCTACCTGACAAGGCAATGAGAAGCGTCGTACTAATTACGAAAAAATGCAATGACGACAACGCAGATTTACCGCAATAAAACGACTTACGAGCAACAGTTGGGAAAACCGCCAGAATCTCTCGTGTCGGTCGAAGTGCTTGATGCTGCAGAACTTCATCATGCGTAACAAATTACGTGGTAAAGGATGTGAATATTAACCCTGGGTGACCAACCTTGTCCAATTTCAAGCGTCTGACATGCGCTTACGGAATCGTGCATCATCTTGCTCTATGGAATGTGTTTTGTATGAATGAAATTTCATCAGCTCTCTAAGGTAACAAATCGGCTGTATTGTTCTTGCGTCAGAGCTCATCATTTCTCATTCCATAGACAAATGGATCTCAAGCGACATCGTGTGCTTTGAATTGCACCCTAGTCTAGCGAAGTAAAGAAGGCTGCAGCTAGGTGGCGATAGTGAACAGCGGTTACGGTAAAAATGATTTAATTTGTAATTTTCGATTTTCACGCGAGAATAGTTCGTGAGGAAGAAGGCTATTAAGGAAGATATCATATCATATCATCAAACAAATATAACCAATAAGCGAACCGAATTAACAACAAAACGTTCCAACTATCACCTCACAGGTTGTCGCTATTTTGATGTTCCGCGAAAATTAGTTCGTACAAAGATAATACAAAAACAGGCCATTCTCTTCGCTTCACTCCCCAACGATGTAGTAATAAAAGTGAAGTATCTCTTGCGATCTCCTTGGATTTCAAACAGTACTCCGTCGATGCTACTTTTATTTAGTTGGATCGGTAATATATTTGGTTACGTTTCGTTTCGTGCAATAGGTTGAATTTGGCTTATCGCTACGTTGTTGACTTTACAATATATTGACGACAGCAAGTACTGCTTGCATAGAGTTAATTATTTACGGAAAGGGTATGCACAGTAATGTTAGTTTCATAAATCTTTGAAAACAAATATTTACACACTCCCTAACTGCTAACATAACAATGGCTCTAGCACTTCAACCGTACTGGCTAAGTTAGCACCTTAGTCGACTTTGCGAGGGTCGTCGACATGTCATGAAAATATTTGAGATTCAAGAATAATGCCAGTATGGCAATAGAGGCGGATATAATCTAGAATGTTGCATTTGTGCTGACAGATTTCAAAACACATTTGCTATTATAGCAGTTTATGATAGCGTTATTCAATTAATATCTTTGGGTTTAGAAACAGATGTTGTAATCTCCAAGGAATAAAATTCCGTAGTTGGTCGTGCTGTAAGCTGAGAAGTACTCTACAGTAATACCGTTCTTATTTCTAGTTTTCCTCAATCGTATCTGCGTTTATAAAATATGCATCTAGAAAATTTAAAGTGTCATATTTGGAATGTACTTTGTCTAGTGTGTCTCTTTGTACCGCAGTATGGTTATTGTGCAGGTAGGTCGAAATTACATTCTCCTAGCACAGCATTGTTATATAATATCAGTGGTCAACTAACGTGTTCATATTGTATAGTGATAGGCCCCACGCTATTTATTCAAAGTCAATTTATACAGAATTTCTGTCGGGCCCTTGCGACTGTTATCTAGGCGTGCTCAGGTACCGAACCAAGTATTGTGACGGAATATAAAAAAAGGGAAATGATGACCATATATGTTTATAATATAGTTTATAGTTTTCATCCCCGCCAGGGCCGATGCTTTGTAGGCTTTCAGCCCCTCCGGCCATATGTTGGTCCCTGAATACAAAATAAATAGCACCATTAAATTTCGTGTAAAAACGGATATTCATGAATTTATTTGAAAATTTGTAAGTTCCACTGTTTGGTTTCCTATAACGGAAAAATAAACGAACTTCCTTTTTATATATATGTATATATACTGCTAATAAACGACATTAAATTTCAGGTGGAGATGATGGACTGGCTAACTGGCTAGTTGGAGTAATTGCAGTTTGCGCCTTTCTCGTCCTTACATTTGTATTCATGCTGGTTAACCACTACTTATGTGCCAATATGTTGTAAGTTTAGTTCCGTTGAATACGATTGAATACTGTACAGAAAAGGCAACCTTTAACACACATATTTTGTAATGAAGCCTTGAAGAAAAATATGACGACGAAGAAAATGATGACGCAAGAGTTACAGAAGAAGATGGTTTGAATCAAAAGTAAGCGAATAAACATTTCCATTCGCAATTAACAGTCAACCTGATCTAGAATTTTAAGCGATGATATACAGTGTGAATATCCACGATTGAAAATTACGGAAGGCGTTAGTTTCGGATAGACATTGTGTACGAAATTTTTTGTGCACAAATTAGTCAAGTCCCGAGAATTCCGAATTACAGAGACTTAACTAATGTATTAAACTTGTTTGTTACAATACAGCGGTGAGCTGAGAAGAAATTCTTCGTTGTCCACGCACCACCAATACGCAGAAATACAAGAAAAGGCTAAAGCAACCCCAAACATTTACGTCAATCCTGAATTTGATACGAAAGAAGAAGGTTCAGAAATGACGACTGCACTTTAGCCGATTTCTCCTAATGACCAATTTCATTATTATTGACGCAACTGCAATCCATGATTTAGTTTTAGAGCCTCGCCTTACGTAGCAAAAATGTAATTTGTTTTCTCAGTGTTACATTTCGATTGCTGATCATAATTTTTTGTATTTAAATACCTGAATGAAAATTATCCAGAACTTTGTACTGCACAAAACTGACTTATTGTTGGGAGAGAGCCTTAAGAGCCGCGAAGACAGAATAATGTACAATATTAAGTCGTTACATGCACAGGGTGTGGTAGAGGTATAAACAAGGTAGTGAAATATCCTTAGTCCTATGTACTGAACTTTGAAAATTTACATCCTCCTGCAACGCTAAATACCCGATGTATTACCTCTAGAGGGAGAACCTCTAATGTTTGTATTACCTCTAGAGGGAGAACCACGGATAATCCCCAGGATCGTCGGTAGTTTCATACTCATACAACAGATTCATAAGATTAATGAGTAAAATTCTTAATGATTGTATTGAAAAGGGTACATACAAAATTCATCAACATTGCTTTCCACCAGCAGGCAAGCTCTGAATACAAAATTCTTTTTTTCTTGCAACAGTAAGCACTCAGTTACTGGTTCTCTAGTTCTAGCCTGTAATTCCTGGCAAATTATTGGCTTTCAACGTCTGTACCTATAGCGCTTGAAATGAAACCACAGTTGAAAAATGCTATTGATGAACTGACAGCGAAAACCATGCTTATGTGAATACTCCCACTCTCTGTTAACTATTTTGAAAGCAATATCTTCGTATGGTGGTCCAGAAGCAAAACGTAAAACCTGCGAAGGATACAGATTAGATAATGTAACCATATATAGAATTATTGGGTGATCACAATATGGAGCTGTGATGCGATCAATTTGATTAAGCAAACCACATACCGCAAAATCCTTGTCTTCGCAGGGAGTGATGGTATAGGTAGGCGCTTCAGTCTTGTTAATCAAATCAGGATAGAAAATATTGAACTTGTATCCCTGCACAATTTTAGGTGGAGGATTGTCGAAGTCATAATGCGTCTGGTTGTACTTGTTCCACTCAAAGCCGGTGTGCACACGATTGAAAAATCTGGGTTTACGTGGTCTGTATTTATCTGCCCACAGGTATACCTGATAATACACAAAATTACCCATGTCAATTCGTCAAAAAAAATCGTGAAAAATCTGGCAAACTACTTGATATTATCAAATAGATAAACAGTAAAATAAATTAGGCTTTACCTGTTGAGATATTTTTGCTTCGACTGCAAAGGTAGCACTGGCTTCATCCTCGTCCGCTGCATTGTCCATACCTTGCTTTATATGCCGGACGAAGGCATCTTCCGTGCCCGTTGTAGTGTCACCAGTGCTCCTTAAAAGCTTGCGTCGTCCCTCAAGGGTCAATGCAGCTTCTGCCGCATCTACAATCACCGTGTCTGGAGGCAATTCTTCTGGTCTTAGTAGACGAGGACTGAAATTACCTAACACAGAAGATTTTTGTTAAAAAGAGGGAAATTGATGGAGGGATTCTTTTACATACACAGTTTATTTTCAACCTCTCAGAAATATGGGAAGTGATATACAGTATATAAATACACAGTTACTGTAAATTTGAACATTATTATTTACCAATAAGAGTATTTACCATTTTCATACTCTTGCATGGAATTTTCTTCCACCTGTTCTTCTGTCATAGTTTCAGTATCATTTTCATTATTTTTTTCATCAACATTTTCTTCTGCTGCATCCTCTGGTTTCTTGTCACCTTTATCCTCACTATCTTGAGTCTGAACAAGCAAATTTTTGTAATATATGCGAAATCAGGAGCAAAAGAACCATTTTAGAATTCTATAATAAATTCTGCATATGGTGGTATGATAATATTGAGAATATTTATATATATTAAGAATTGAGAACAAAATAAATCATAAAATATGAGTCGAATGCTCCAACATTTCTACTGATAGTTCACATACCGTGTCAACAGGAAATAATGTTGTCTGAGACTCGACAGCATCTGCACCTAATTGTTCCAACTTCAGCTTATAAAGCTTTTTTTTAAGCAGTTCTTGATGATGATCTCTTAACCTTGCTTTTGCCATATGAGCTTTTAGTTGTGAAAGCAGTGACTCCCAGTATCCAACGTCAAGAGTTGATCCACCTAGGAATTGTTTTATTTAGTATTTTACATTCCGAGATGCATTGGAATTTATACTTCACACCAAGATTAAACTAAATTACCAGCTTTAATTCTATCTGTCATCGTCTTGTGCAAAGCAAGCAGCTGGGAGTATGTTTTGCTCCGGAATATGGTCGCAACGTCGTCGGCAACTGCTTTGTTGACCCCTTCTCTCCTTGAATCCCTAGCTTGTAAACTTGTGCCCTGGTTTGAACAAATAAAAAAGTAAAATAAATAAAATTTGAAGATATGGTCGGACAGCGGTTAGTTTAGTATTTTCTGATTTTATGATAAAGGATAGTAAATGTTTTTACCTGCTCCTCATCCTCAGCAGCAATACGTTTGAGCTTTTGCAGTTCATCTTCAGTGACAACAGTCATATCTCTCCAGAAGTCAGCATTTTGTCCTGATGTAAAAGGTATAAGGTGTACACCAACTAATGGCAAAGTAAGTTTTGAATGCCAACAAAAAGTAAATTCCATTTCCTTTGCATCTACTTATACAAGGACTGATCTAACCTTGTTCTAGCTCCATGTACACCTTGATGTCCGCAAGCAAATCTTCCAGGTCAAAGATAGTCAGACCATTGAGGTAAGTGTAAGGTTCTTGCATCTCGATTCCAGAAAGATCATCCATATTTTCTGAACTTCCTACGTACTTGGCTAGGAGGTCAATTGGTTTGGCCCGGCCATCTTTGATTCGGACTCTGGACCGAAGCTTAGCTTGCTCGAGGTGAAATTTGTCTTCCTGCTCTTCCCAGGCCTAGAAATGAGAGCAAGTAAAATCAGAAGTTGCAAAATATCACCAAAATTATTCAATCGACACCATCGAATAAATCTTGTCAACAAATGTAACATCTAGTAATCCTCAACCAACCTTAAAATGATCAGCCTCTTTATCTCGCTGTATCATTTCCATTTCATCGTCTCGCGTTTGCCTCTCTCTTTCTCGCTCCATTCGTTGGTGTTTAACCTATCATTTTAAAAGAAATTTAACACAATTTTTAAATGAATCTTAAGTAAAAATTAACCATTATACGAAATCATGCGAGCCATATTTAAACCTTTGTTAACTCCTCTCGATTGGTATGCTGTTTCTGATGCATTAGCTTTTTCTTTTCCTCGACAGGTAGATCTTTGAGACCCTGTTTTTCTAATTTCTTGTGCCAGACAAAAGTGTCTAATAATTTACTGTCACCGAATGGGTTGTCTGTGTTTGTATACCTATTCAGAATATTTGGTTTAATTAAACCTATTCATATTCATGAAACATCAACATCAGTATCTTTTTACAGTACCCCATGTATTCCTTGTCCCAGCCCATTTTTTCCCTTCTCTTTCTTTCTTTTGATTCTTTCTTAGCGATCCGTCTTTCCCGTTTCTCTTCCGGAGTCTCAAGAGCCTTCATCAGCTCTTTCTGGACTTCTTTTTCTCTAGTAATCCTCGCCTTTTCTACTTCTAGACGATTGTTGGATTTCCTGCTGGTTGAACTTTTGTCTTGGGATCTAAAGACACAATATGATTATGAATCACAAATAAATAAGCAATTAAATATCTTTCATGCATCTCCATGAGACGTAGTTTGACTGGATGCTTTAAAAAGTGGACGGTTCCGTTTGTTAAGCTAATACACCTACCAGAGCGTACTAAGAGAACAGGAACCCTGTACAACCGCCAAGAGCTTAAATTTTCCATCATAAACAAACAAAAAAATACCACTGTCATAACATACCTTTCAGCTTCATCTGAAGAACTCCGAGAACTCTGGGATGACACAGATCTTCGCCGGGATTTTCTGTCATCTTTTTTGCTACGACTTTTATGTTTCTTCTCGTGCTTATCTCTACTAGAGCTACCCATTATAAAAAACGATTCCACTAACTGAATACAGCAATCCTACACGATCCCACCAAAAATATAACTCTACTCAGCAACTAACCACGAATCCACGAACTGGAGCTAAGGTGGTGAAATTGCACTATACGCTAGATGGTGATACAGAGCATTGTTGCCATAAGGTGGCAGCAAATAGCAAATCTGCATTTGAATATGAAAGCCGAGATTCACATAAGTTGATACCAGTGATCTCAATACCCACATCTTTAAAACAGTGTTCGTCTACTTATAGTCATAACTACAATCTTCTAGTTTCCCAGATCTCAGAATCGATCCCAGGTTGTATCCATATCGCCATGTATCAATGAAGTTATAACTTTTCACTATACTTATCTGGATTTACCTACTTGTGGGCCCTAGACCAAACTCACCAGTGGGGGCCCAATTTCAAATCAATGCTTGCAATAACCATCAGTCATCATATCGTAAACAATATTATAATGTCACAAATAAGAGTTTCAACACAATGTAACACATCTCAACGACAAATTAGTTTAGGTGGGTCCTACGCTTATTAGTGAATCCGGTCTGCTTAATGCTTTTGCTTCTGGTATCTGAATGAAAACACGTCTGCTCTGGTTTTACAAGGTTTATTATTTTTCTTATAAAAGAGCATCACGAAGGCTACATTCTCATATCCCTACTGAGGGACAAAATGAAACATCCAGTTCTTATTATTATTCATTGTCAATACTTTCCAATACCAATTCATCCAATTTGTGTTGTGAAATATAAGGTGAAAGCTGGTTGGAAGGTTAACAAGAAACATAGGCTAATAATGACAGACCAATCAGCATATCATAGTAAGGCAAGATATCAGTCTTCGTTCTTTCGTTTGCTGGGGGTATCTATAGCAAAGCAAAAATAAAGTTCAAGCAAAAACCGTTACCAAGAATAGCAACAATCAGAACAAACCATTCTTATCTCTTTCTTTATCTCTGGATCTTATCCTGGTGATGAAACCCTGGCTCTTAGACTTACGAAAGTTTTCATAAGGGTCATTTACTGCCATGCCCAATCCTTTGAACTGGTCATATTTTTCTCTCACCTCTCCTGCTTGTATTGGATCCTATTGAATAAAACAAATGTAGATTGAGAGCAAAATCAGTAATGTAAAGATTTGTTACAATAGGTTATGTCTCACTTAACGTTACATCGTCTAAATTCTAAAAGATGCAATATCTTACCTCAATTCCTTGTTCATTAGCACCAAGTCCAGCACCACTCCATCCCATTTTCTTCAGCATCTGAGCGCCTCGGTTCTGTTCATCTAGTTTGTTGTCTTGATCTCTTGCAAGATTGAAGAAGCTAGAGCTCAAACTGTAATTGTAGAATTGAGGCAAGTTGATATCACTGGCTATTAGTAAATTTTACCATGTTCTCTAATTTCTATTTTATGGTCAATTCACTTAATTAATCTTGATAACAAGGTTACCTTGGTGGAGTAGCACTTCGACCTCTAGATATGTCATCGGGTGATCGACGCCTGGGGGACCTGCTTTGGCTCTTCGATCTAGATCGTGACCTGGATCATCGAAAGCATTAGACACAATGCAAATATAAAATTGCTGTAGTAAACTAAATCACAGATAGACACAGAAAATGTTTCTACATTAAGGCTACCTGCTATGTGATCGTGAGGATGCAGAGCGTGAACGGGAACGAGATCTTGATCTTCCAGATGAAGATGATCTGGATCTTGACCTAGATATGGAACGTTTTCGTGACCTGTAGTTAGAAAACGAAGCAAGAGCTATTGAAATAAACAGTTTGAAAAATATTTTCGAAGAGAGGTGAAGTAAAGTACTTACCGAGGTGGTGTTCTCGATTTCGATCTGGACTTAGAACGAGAAGGGGATCTAAAAAAGCAATGTTGCATTGAATTTTGATCTTGTAATAAACAACAAACCAATTTTATGTGAAATATAGGGCACTATAAATCACCTTGACACTTTTCCACCTTCCTTCCGACGCTTAGCACGAACCTTCGCCCGGTAAAACTCAAATAAGCCATTGTGCTCCCAACCATCTCTGCAACGGTGAATATAAAACAATATAAATTCAACTGGCACAATACACTCTATATTGGCCTTTGCCAAATTAACTTTACACAAATTAGCGATCAGTTAAGTTTCGGTAAATACTCACACATTGCGAGGTCTCTCATGAGAAGGTGGACCATAAAATGCTTCCACTGCAGCAAGCAATCTCTCTGATGGAGGTAAAGGTGGTGGGAGTCTGATTAAGGTCGGATCAAGAGGCTTGTACTCCATTTCTTCCAGCTTCAAATAAAATTAACAATTGAACCTTATATAATTAAAGGGAATCAAACCAGTAAGAAAAATTCGTTGAGTGGTTCGGTTTAGGTGAAGTTTAATTATTCTGAATTTTCAATTTTCAAAGAGAGATTGAGAAAGTGATTTTCATCATATGACATTGCTGACAATTGGAATCCTGATCTAATATTGCATTACCATTCATTTACCTTTACTAAAGGNTTACCAAATTAACTTCACACAAATAAGCGATCAATTCAATTTTGGTAAATACTCACACATTGCGAGGTCTCTCATGAGAAGGTGGACCATAAAATGCCTCCACTGCAGCAAGCAATCTGTCTGATGGAGGTAAAGGTGGTGGGAGTCTGATTAAGGTCGGATCAAGAGGCTTGTACTCCATTTCTTCCAGCTTCAAATAAAATTACTAATTGAACCTTATATAATTAAAGGGAATCAAACCAGTAAGAAAAATTCCATGGAGAAATGGAGTCCAGTTCTAATATATGCATTACCATTCATTTACCTTTACTAAAGGACACATTAATCCCGCTGGCAGATCATAGTATGGTGCTGACGGAATCAAGGAGGGGTCATTTGGGTCTATCACAGGTGGTCCTCTTTGGGGCGGACCTCTCGGACCTGGAGCATTCCCAGACGACCATGGAGGACCTTCTTGTCCGCCTTGCCAAGGAGCTCTTGGCCCTCTTTGATGACTGTAATCAATGACTTCAGGAGGACCTTGGCTGCAAAGATAAACAGTTTTCAAAATAAAGGAAATCATCTGATTGGTTTGCTACTTGCGTAATTACTTAGATGATCCATGTCCATAGTCAAACTGCATTGGCATATCAAAATTTCCACCGCTGTTCCAAGGAGGTTCATTTCCTAGGTAGATAAACACAGTTTCGACATACTAGCCATTGGAATACTTATCAAACATGATATACTGCCTATTATCAAGCACATTGTACAAAGGTATTACCAATCTCAACTGCCTCGTATGTGAAGAGTGCATCAGATATGATTCAGCATGTTATAATAACACCATGCAGGTCTTACATAAGGATAACTTCCTTGGTTATTTTGGGTTTTCGTATAAACAGTCTTCATATTTATGCCACCATTATAACGCAGTATTGCAACAAGAAACAAAGAATCAGAAGCATAACAGTCACCTTCAAAGTTTCCGAATCCACGCTGACTGTTTGATGTAGCATTCGCTTCCTGCAAGTGTAAATTTGAGAGAACAGAACAAGACAGATGGAAGAGAAATTCTGTTGAGAAATCCACAAACCTTTTCCTTCTCTTTTTCTATTCTAGCCTGCTCTGCTTCCTCTTTCAATTTTTCAAGAGCGACTTTTTGATTTTCCACTTGCTGATTAACATGTGCGGCGTATTCATCGTGTTGTTGCTGATATTGGTTGTATTGCTTCTGAATTTCAGTCTGGACTTCTTTGACGGCATCAGCATGCTCAATGATTAAATTGGCCTTGGTGAACATTAAAAAAGAAGGAATGAATAAATGCATATATATCTATATATGAAAGCGTAATATTTAGCATGATGGGTTAGGTATTTAGAGAATTTTACACTTCGCAAAGAAAGGTTACCACAGATACACAGATACCACAAATTCACCTGATATTCTGAAAGAGAGGAAGACGGGTCTTTGAGCTTATGAAGAATGTCTCTATTGAAGTACTGAAATTTATCCCAAAGGCTTAACAGCTTAGTCAATCTTTCTTTCTTATCTTCTGGGGCATCTTGAAACAACAGAAATAAATCACAATAAATCATGATCTCCAGCTATCGAATTCGATCAGAAATCCTTCAATATTTTATCGTAATTACTGAATAGCGGGTGAATGTTACACTTACTCGCTGTTGCCATACAAAATATTGGCAGAATAACTTTTTGCAGAGAGCATGAGAGATCCATGAGGTGTTTCCTCGATGCGTGATGCAATACATCGTTAATCAAGTATATGATGTGAAGTTGAGTGTTGAATTTGGATTTGGTACCCAGAGACTGAATATATCAGCGAAAGACAGATTTAGAAAATCAATTTTAAGATATCTATAAGGTAGTTTGGGTTATTATGATGCTAGCGGCACAAGAGTGAATGAAAAATATTGTATTATTTACGATAGCTACCTCATCCTCAGGAAGTTTTTCTGCATCCATTATTTTCTTTAGCAAATGAAGACCTACTACATCACAGTGGGAAGCGGTCTTACTATTACTTAAAATCCAAGATTTCCCAACCTGAAAATATAAAACAATAAGCTAATAACACACAGCTATGATTCAAACTGTTGTTTCCAACTCGAAATATCTTGAGTTTTTGAATGAAGTTGTTTGGAAATTGGTTATTTCATACTCCTATTCCATATCCATGGAAAAGATCTAGTAAATACAAACTGGTTTTACCGATATAGAATCTTTGGTGCATGCGTTTATGATTGGGTGTAAAACAGTATCGAAGTCATTCACTATGACACCAGTTGCAACGGCAAGCTTAGAGAGTTTCAAATCCTGTGATTGTACAATTGCTATTTCTATCTTCTCTTGTTGTTGCTGCATTAAAACCTGAAAATGCCAAAATCAAATTTTGGTAAATGAAATGATCCTGGAAATTTCATATTGTCAATAAGACATCACCTGATATTGCTGAGCAAGATTGTTTTTGCTATCTTCGATTTTCTTTTTGGCGTCTTCTATTGCAGAACAGACTTTTTCTTCCTCTTCTTTGATGGGATCATCCGGCTTCTTCTCGGAATCTCTGACGATCGATAGATCCAGTGTCTGTTGCATCAGGGGAGGGATAGGATGCTTCTGGGGAGGATTTCCTTGGTGTGGTTGAAACAGGTTAGGAGGAAAGTTCTGCTGCAGCTGCATATGAGGTGGTGGTTGCTGCAACATATCTATTAATCAGAAAAAATAAATTAAAATACAAACAATGTATCAAATAACAGCGATCTATACATATACAAATTAATAACAGCAGAATACACAAGAGTGTAGAAGTTCACAAGACTGAGATTGCATGCATAAAAGATATTGGTAATGAAACATATTCCTACTAGGATTTGGCATAGCTGGTGGAGGAATGTTCATGAACGACTGCGATGAACCTTGTCCGGTCATGTTATTTGAATTTGACGGTGGTGGGAATGACGGCATCGACATGGGTGGCTGCTGAGACATGGGTTGGTTTTGCTGCCACGGTGGCATATTCGGGGGCATCGGTGGCTGATTGTTAGAAAAAGCGGTAATCAATATATCTATTTGCATTATAAAAAGATAAATAACCAGTTGTCCTTCAAAAATTTTCCTAATGTGAAAATATTATAAAGGCACACCATGCGCATAGGCATCTGAAGAGGAGGCTGATTGTACTGCTGAAATCCGCCCATTGGTGGTTGCATCGGCGGCTGATGTTGTTGCCAAGGTGCATTTTGAAGAGATTGCTGCACCATTGCCTCTTGAGCCATCACTTGCTGAGCAGCCAATGTGGCCTTTTGTTGATTTTGGTCTAAACAAAGAAAAACTTCTAACTACACACAACACACACACCTGAAATCAGAAGATAATAAACAACAAAATGGTCACTAACTTTGCTGCTCTGTGCTCAGTCTGTATTGGTAATAGTGGTAATGCTTTCCACCAAATAAAAAGGCAAACTTAGAATTGCCCTTTTGCTTCTCTTTGGTCATTTTTTCGAACTCAGTACCATTTCTTGCAACAAAATTGGCCAATTTGTCTATGATATTTTTGACCTCTGGCTCTGCAAAGGTTTTGAGAATTTCGATAGTTTTATTATCATACATAAACAATACATTCACTGCTAGTATTACACTAAAAACCTTTATGGCACCTACCTTCTGGTGGCTTTGGAATATCCATGTGTTCTTTTGGATTGATTGCCTTTAAGATTGGTTAGAGATAATATTTAGTCTTACATTCATCAAAAATACATTTGAACATCCACCATACACGATTTGTCTTGGTTATTTACCACCTGGGGTACGTGAGCTGCCAGAGTTTCTAGCTGCCGGATATTGAAGTTAAATGGATCAGTCCCGGGTTACATATATATAAACGCTTATAAATGAACTTCTAATGAACCAATCACGCTAAAATTAGCACATATGAGACGTGATACATAAACCAACATTCCCTGGAAAAATTAGCTCGAGTAATTCAGGTTGTTCAACGCGGGGTCACTTCTTACGACCGACCCGTAATAGGTATTCACCCGTAATAGAATTTCAAAATAGATTTTTTCGGGGTTAACCTGAATCAATCGACCCAATTTTTTCAAAAGATGTTGGTTTATGTATTACGTCTCAGATGTGCTAATTTTAGCATGATTGGATCATTAGAAGTTCATTTATAATTGTTGATTGTACTTAGCCATCTAGCGGTTGGAAATTTTTACTTCACTTAACGGTTAAAAATGATCCAAGAGTGACATCTAGCGGTTGGAAATTTTTATTTCGCATCAAGTTTATAAATGATCCAACAGCGACATATAGCGGTTTGAAATTTTTACTTCACCTATCGCTTATAAAAATCTTCACCATCTAGCGGTTGGAAGTTTTTACTTCACTTAATGGTTAAAAATGATCCAAGAGTGACATCTAGCGGTTGAGAGTTTTAACTTTTGAAACTCGAATACCCTATTTCGAGTCTATTGTAACGGGTGACCTCGCGTTGAACAACCCCTAAGTACTCGCGGAAAAATTGCCGTGTCACTAAATACGACACGCCAATGAACGTAGAATTTCATAACGAATCCATAAATATTAGTCTCATATGCACAACACACTAATGGGAGCCTTCTTTTAAAGTTAGGGTTAAGTAGGTGGTTGGTGAATTAAAAAGGGGATAGCGGCTCCCGTTAGTTCGCTGTGCATATGAGGCTTACACGTATTCGATTCGACTGTTGGTTTATGTGTTATGTCTCATATGTGCTAATTTTAGCGTGATGGATCAGTAGATTGATTTTATAAGCGTTAGGTGAAGTAAACATTTCCAACCGCTAGATGTGGCTGTTGGATCATTTATAAACCTAATGCGAAATAAAAAAATTCCAACCGCTAGATGTCGCTGTTGGATCATTTATAAGCCTAATGCGAAATAAAAAATTCCAACCGCTAGAAGTCGCTGCTGGATCATTTATAACCGTAACGTGAAGTAAAAATTTCCAACCGCTAGACGGTAAATTACAATCAACGCTAATGAATGAATTTCTAATGATTCAATCACGCGAAAATTAGCACCTATTAGACGTAATACATACATCAAGTATCTTCACTCACTTCATAAACAATGTAGAAATCCTCTTGAAATCAACAAGAGAAACTTTACCGACTTCTTTTTTGTTGACATGGATTTAATGATCACTGATGAGGCATATAATTCTATATTCTATATTTTTTTTAATTAACCGTAAATCAAAGTTAAAACTTTTACAAGAAATCACATAGCGTTTTATACTACTGCATATTGATCAAATCTGACATTTCTTTCTATGTGCTTTCGTTTGGCTCTAGAGCTTGACATAAGAACAAAACAAAAAATATATAAGAAAGTAGAAATAGAGAACCGGATAGAATAGAGAACCAATAGAGTTTTCACTACAGTGAACAAAAAATGCTGTGGCAGAGGCAAAAAATCTTGCATTGCGGCAGAATTTTCCAAGGGGCAGATATCTAGTTGTTTTATACTGTAGAAAACCTCGGCATTGTTTTCCCACACATCCTGTTATCTTTGCTGGCACTGCTTTTGAATCTCTTCAGGGCCTCATGTGGCATTGCATAATGAGGAATAGTTGCTGACGGATTAAAATTATTCTGAATTGCATATTCGTTATGGATAGGCTCGGAGTAATATAGGAATTTCTTCATGGCTATTTCAGGTCTGTAGTTCATTGGGGAAGGAATGTTGTTCCCAACGCTGTGTGACAAGGCATACCGATTTTCTGTGCAGAGCCAGTCGGTATGAGGAGGATCTAAAAAAAAGTAACCTCATTTGGCAAGCTACAACTGCATTTCTACAATGGTTCTTAAGACTTTGATGACTATATAGGCTTAGGGAAGAAATTGCAGCCATGTTGATACTTGGCTGTCTCCTATCTCCTAAGTGACCTTCAATCCAGGGTACTTTTGTCTGGGAGTATTGGGTCTAAGTCCAATGGTCCAAAATACCGGCCGTGGATGCCATAACCAGAGGTAGCGATGGATTTTAGTAACTTGGGTAACACTATGGTATGGGAGGCTGAACACTATTGGACATAAACTGGAAACTAAACCCCCTGGCAATAGCCAACATAGCTTTTCAGATCCATAGCATTTTAGAGAATATAAACAATAACATAGAATATCTAATAATATATAGCATACCTTTGAATGCACTTCTAGCTCTCCAAAGATACATGCGGTCAATCGTTTTCACATACTGTTTCGGAGTTGGCTCTGTTTCGTTAAATCAATTTTTATACAAACAATGAATGTGTAATGGATTTAGAGAGATGTAATCTGTCGGAAAAAATCTATAATAAATACAAACCCGAATATCCTGAGGAGAATAATGTCTCATCTGTCTCTGAGCCTTCGCAAACCTTTCTGTAGTTATCAAATCGCCTGTAGGAGTAATTAAGTGATTAAAATGTCGGCTATATGGTATTGGTGCAATATGAACTATCTAACCAACAAAGGCATAATAACACACAACATATTCTGTTACGTTACAGTTTGAATTAGCAGCTTCGGAAACTGATAATATAAAAAACGGATATATATATGACCTTCTTGTGGTTTTAATAAAGCGAACATTTGACGCATGTGTGAACAAACCGCAGTTTCTAGCGGATGAGAAATAGTGTTGACCTCTCCAAGTCCCGTTGTGTTTCCCATCTATATAAGAAAAATATTTATAAAAGCATATTAGAAAGATGCTAACCGAATTGGAAAATCTCTGCGTACATATTACTTACAGCATATACACAGTGACATTTGGGTTAGGGGTGTGTTTCAATTATATTGATTTTATTGGTACTGTATATATATTATCTATATTTTATAACTCAAAATAAAGAAAAAGTGAAATTGCCACGCACAGTTTAATGCAGATGTATGTAAAAGACATGTATGCACAGCGACTCTTTAAAAGTATACGTGATAGTCATGCAAAACATTCACACTTACATGGAAAATCTAATTCAATTCCGACCCACTCTCCTTTTTCACAGTTGAGTTTGCCTTTGAATCTTACAATACCAGTTAGTAAATGACCGTTGTGACGAATTTGGACATTTTGGTTGAGCGTGATGTTGACAAACAATACCATTTTAGAACATTACTTCCCCATCGGTTCCCCATCAAGCATATGCTGCTATTCTTTGTCGCATCAATATCACTAGCAGCAACAGACTATTACCTCTAGAGCAGTGATTCCTAACATTGGGCACACCCCATTTTTAATCAGTTGCAATAAATTGATTTCACTGCCGTTTTGCAATCAAAAACCCAAGATAAGGTTTAACTCCCATTTTAACCCGACAAGTAAAGAGGCATACTAAGTAACCCGAAGTAATAAATTTTCACCAACCCAGGGAAACAGATATTGTACGGCAACTAGGCTATTACGGTATTAGATCCGATAATAATCATCCCATTCATAGCAACCCTAACTGGGTAATAAGCACCTAACCATATGTAATTAATTTCCAGTAATGTCAATGTTGTAATGATTGAGGTACTATTAATAACCCAAGTAATTAGCAAAACAATAATTAACCCAGGCTATATTAATTAAATTGGAACAGAAGTTAGTAACCGAGTAACCAAAAGTTTTAGTACCTTATAATCAAATACGGGCATTAATTCAAGTACCCATCAGAACGAGACTATCCAATACCAACCATTTGAATCAACATAGATAAGGGAACCCCGTAACAACATCCCGTCTCCTACCCTAAAAAACGACTAAAATAATAGTTTATTTGAATGAAATCATGCACTGAAAACGGAAATGCAAAACACGATACTAATTAATGTTAAGTGTGTGATGAATGTTATTCGAGAATAGAGTAGCCTATAGCACATTCGTGCCTGGAACCGATCACCGTGCAAGTTTTCAGATTGCCTAGTCAAGAACCCTTGGAGTTATGGGCACACGAACATCCACACATACAGTCTCTCCTATATTTATGGCTTCTCCAAACGCGGTTACATTGGGCAACGTTTGCTGAGGTTCAGGGAAACTTAACACCAACACTACCCCTCATCCAAAACACTATTCCTAACCTAGCACGCAATTTTCAGCTATGCCAATTATGCCCGATATAGTAAATTTGCTCTGCTTTCAAAGTACGTACACACTGGCCTATGGCCACTGACCCTTTGACCTATACAGTTTCAACAACTTGACAAATCTTTCGAATATCCATATTTGTAAATGTATCTCTCATAGCACAACAACCGGGCTTGACTTAGAGCAGTGGTTCTCAGAGTCGCAGGTAAGGTGGCCATTTTCCAAATTTCAAAATAGAGGACATTCTTAAAATTTTGCTGACACCCACTTTTAACCTAAATTAAACATGTTTAATGAGTTGAAATATAAAAAGTTGCATAAAATATACTTGAAAGAGTTGATTGAATACTGAATTAAGTTGTGCTGAATATCTTGGCTTCCAGATTTCCCCAATTTCTCCCTCATGTCAGTTGTAATTAGCAATCCAGTTGTACAATGATACTTTTATATTGGTAATTGGAACATTTTATAAGAATAAATCCTAATTTGAATGCTATAGAATAATTTGAATTATGATAAAGCTCATTTTATATGTAAACACAGGCTTTCGTATATGAATTTCCTCCCATGAATTAAATTCTTTCCGAAGTACCTCCTGTTTGAGACTCACCGCTGTAGAACAGGGGTGGGCAAACAAAGGTACCCCCGTCAAGTTTTTTATGCAGCCCAGGAAGTTTCAAGAAAACAAAAAATAAATGAATCATGTAGTCGACCCTGATTATTTTAGCTCATTTTACATGAAGCATTATTATGTGGATGGAGTTTATATCACGTGAAGTACTCACGCCATTAATTGTACAATATATTTATAGTCACCATAAGCACTAAGTTACATCAGTAATATACAACAACATGCACGAGAGCGGTGACTATTGCCATAGCTAATGCAACATATTGCCTTGCATGTACCATGTAGTCGACCTGAAATATTATCGCTCATTTTACATGAAGCCTTAATCCGATACTCCTGTATCCGGAATATCGTTAAAAATGGACTCGTAGGCTTTACGTGCAAACGGCAATTACTATTATACGACTGAATGTAATTTCATGATTTCAGGTTCACATTTCTCACCTTGCAGGGATGGCTACGAAAAAGAAGAGGGCCCGTTATGTGATAATTTTACAATGAAAGCGTTGTGAGTTCTGTATATTTGTATTACAATTCTAGTCCAAGTTGAAATACATTGTGTGAAATGTTGACATTGAATAATCGTCTATTGAACAATGTCGTAGAGGAATCTATATTATAGAACTATATCGCATTAGGCTTAGGGTACGATTCTTATTATCACAGTCGTAGTTACACTATTGTAGTGTATCTCAGGATTGTGATTTGTTTGAAATTTATTTACAGTATCAAGAAAGGGAAATATTTGAAAACAATGGTCGAGACAAGTTAATTATATTGGAAGGCCCACTAAGATGATCATATTTCTTTTTCGTAGGGAGTGTGAATTAAAGAACTGTACCCGAATCTGAATCTGTATACTTATTGCTTAAGATATGTCTTCTTTCGAGTCGAAAAACTTCTGATAAACGAATTTGATAAAGACAGTGAGGAGTGTTGCTTTATTATGGAGCCGTAAAGGAGTGTGCTGAATCACTGCACTCACGTCGAATAGTCAACGGTTCCACCTGAACGCGGGACAATAATCCACTGTAGTTATATTCATGAGGAAAACTTCGTGAAGCCCCGCAGAGCTCATAGTGTTATTGGTTGAAGGTGTGTGTTCACAGTCGATAAAGCGTGGCAAAGACGCAAATAAGATCGCTAAACTAGGCTCACTGATGCTTGGGACATGAAGGCACGACTATAATGTTATGTAGTACTGAGATAGTTCCTTAAGCACGAAGCATGTGATGGAAGTTAGATCTGTAGGAGTGAACTAATAGCAGATGGAAAATGACAGGCGTTGAAACAAAAAAGAAGCTAAAAGAAATGTTAATTTCGTTGCAAATCCGGTATTTACATAGTTAGTTGCAAAATGAGCTTAATTTCCGTTTAATGACCAAAACGACAACAGTATGTCAGCCTAATTTCTACACTGGTGACAAAACATGTCTCATTAGGAAGTTGAAAGTGACACATATGCTTTTATTTCAAGCGGATGTACCGCTACATAAAAGCTATTCAAGACTAGCTGTTATTAATATATAGACGTGCATTTATCCGCATCTGATCACAGTGACTGGTTTAGACCGCCATCAATAGAGCAGCAAAACATCTAAATTCATTTTCAATGAGTTCGTTTAGCAGCTAAATGGCATCTGACATATTCAACCTATTCGTAGATGATATTTAACCACATAGACAACAAAAGAATTCTTCAGTACATACGTCTATTATATTGTAACCAGTCAGTCGAGGTGCACAGACAGTGGACGGTGAATTAGTACATTGCTAGCGAAATGGAGCCTACGTACGATAATAATCAACCAGCGGTATCCAGTCAAAGATCGGTAGTAGAACACGTAAAACTGGAAAACAAGCGCATAAAAAGGTGATTTACATTTATTCAATATCGTTTGAATTCATGCGAATGGTGGCTGGATTTAACTTTCAAATATTGACTGTTCTAACTGCACTTTCCAAAACCAGTTCTAATTGTGTTCTACTACTTTTCAAGCATTGGCATAGCTCAAATAATCGTGGGATTGTTTATCACTTTGTCTGGAATATTCAACCGTATAGCAAGTCAAACCGCTTTGGACGTATTCTATTTATCACGAGTTGCGGCTGGAATATGGGTCGGCATTGTGGTAAGTAAAGCCGTTTTTTCAACTTATCACCTTACTAGGACGTCGTTATACCGGACGTGTTATTGTTATGATGCATATACTGAGCATACGTTCATACTTCATTCTGTAATAAAGCGTTAAAGAAATAGTGACTGCCGTTTCTTGTCCTGTTGGCCACACATTACAACACGGAATGAAAGCAACTAAACGGAGCATTCTTACTATTCGCAATGTGCTTACTTATCATAGTAATTCAATAGTACAGTTAAACAATTGAAAATGGTGATTAACATCTTTAGATGAGGGGTAATAAAACACAATTTCTCCACTTATTCTTCAATAGGTAATCATAACTGGCCTTGTTTGTACAAGCACTTCGCGGTCCAGGCAAAGAAAACAGATCATGGTACGTACCTGTTTTCCCAATATTCATTTCATCATACACCTTTCATGTGATTTTTGTACTGCAGATGAACATATTTGTCCTATTTTCTGTGACCTGCATCGTGTTGGACGTTATATTGATGGGTGTCGTCATCGGCGATATCGTTGTCGCTTCCAGAGCAGAAATCACCTCTAACTTGGAACTCGACAAGATACGTGATGCCGTCAGCAACGCCACGGATGTGAGCTGCCTTAACTTAACGGAACAAGAGTTGCCGCCGGAAATGTCTGGGGATGAACCCCTTGAAAATCAATTAAGGTGCATCGCTAAGTCAACATTCGAGCAGATTCTAATATCAGATATTATTTTAATATTATTGTCCCTACTGGAGCTGGCAATAGCGTCCCATTCTCTTTTCGTCGCGTACGACATTACGGTTCGTGAGCCCAAGTCGAGATACAACCTTACTGCAAAATATCTGCATAGGAATCATGGGAAAAACAATGACTTTGTAAGATTCAATTTACCGGGTGTATATGAAAACACGACAGCGAACGAATGGGCTTCCGACGGAAACGGAATGCCCTCCCGAGATTCTTTTCCGGATTCGGACACCTTTAGATCTCACATAGAGGTGTTCGATAACGGTTTGACATATAACAATAATACAAACAGAAGAAGTTCGCACTAGTTGTCTGCGGAAGTACACTCTGTAAGGAGGCGAAGGGATCATCTGCAGTACTACCTGTAATTGGTGAACCGTTAAAAGCTGCAAGGTGAAAAAGGATCTCTACAGGGATCACAAATGTGCTAGAATATATCTTCAATTAACCATATTATTGATATACAGCACGCCGATATTTTTTATGCAAACGCCTCGAAATGTATGAAAATATCTTAATTAGATGCCCTTCTTTCCCATTGTCAGCCGTATCCTGTGACGTGCCTGTCTATATCAATATCTGCATCAACGATCAACTCTGTATGGGAAATGCCCTTATTGTGATTTCTAACAATGAACTAAATATAACTTTAGGCGTATTGTTTTCTCCGTTTTCCGACACTGTTTACCTCAGTATGTGCTGTCTAATTTGCACTGTTCATGGAGCCCATCTTGCAACATTATGGTAATTTTAAAATAATCACTTTCTTTTTATACCGATTTTTGAACAAATATAGTACTGTGCTTGAGTCATACGCCTAAATCTTTTGCTTTCATAAATTCTCCTACTTATGTTAAGGTGATAATAATAAGTGCAAAACTGACTCAAAAATGTATGTACAATACGACTACTGTACTCTTCATTTCATAACTACAAGCGTTGGAATGATTCTGTACTGTTGTAATCTGAATTGCAGTTTACTTTCTATGCATTACATATTTACTAAAATGATTTAGAAATGCCTAACGTGCTAGTATATGCAATATGTACATTACCAATTTAAAAAATCTTATTGACTACAAATGCATTGGTAAGTAATGTCGATGACGTTCTGGGGTATTTCGACGCTTTGCCGCAAGTAACAGTTGCGGTGCCACAGGTGTAGGTGTACATCGTGAACAGGCCGACATAGATAAATTCACATATATAGTATAGGTGTATATTATTCCCAGCAAAAATTCACTCAATTTTCAAGACCTCATCAATTTACGACTCTCAAAATATCTATAGGATGCGCGATATTCAAGAATCCTTCGCAGTTCGCAGTTCGCAGTTCTGATAGATATACACAGCCTGAGATAGAATAGTTTATATATCGCGGTACATAATAATAATCAGGCACCAAATCTTGATCGGTACCCAGGGGAGTTCGGGTCCTCTTTAAGATATCCTAACATCCGATAATAATAAGGGGTCTAATATTGGTAAAAGAGGAATATGACCAATTATGTTGGCTTATTACTAATCACAGATTTAAAACCAAACCTCCGCTTTTATTTGAATTATAATTAAATAAATTCATTCAAAATTCTATTGCGCATCCTTAGTTGATTTCCAGTGTAAGGGTGTAAAAGTAATTATATCATCAATATAAAATTTTACCTCACACAATATAATTTGATGGAATATCTAGAAGCCGATTATCCTAAGATCTAAATCCTGAACGATATTCGCCTATACATAGAAAATAAAACAACAACCAACTAATATCCGAATAGCCCTATTTACAGTATATCAGATTTACTCAACGAAGATAACTACAGCATGGGATATCTGTACAATACTAACTTGATTACGAAGTAATAATTCCCGACATGAAGACAAGTGTTATAAATGAATATTCAACAGATTCCTCTGCTTATAGTTTATCCTATGCTCTCAGTTACTCTTGTAGCATAACAATTTGCTCGCTATCTGTAGATACGTATTTCGTACTGGCACCTGAACGAGCAGTGCTGTTTCGCATACCGTATCCGAAATATATCATGAATCCTGATGTGGCGTTTTAGAGGGTGAAAGTAAAATTACGCGGCAATTTTTTCATCAATTAATTGGTTGAGTGTCCGACAAAAAAAAAAAAAATGAATTAAGAAAGATGATTGAAAACATGAATAAATGCAGTGCTTAGTATTACTTATCCCCCGATCGAAATTAAGTTAATGTTGTAAGTCACCTACCTATTGTCATCCAAGCTGCGAAACGAATCCACGTTCCTGTACTAAGCTCGCACATCAGGTAAATATTGCATATAGAAGAGACAACAGGCAGGATCGGAACTAGTGGTACCTGGCAACATGAGCATCGAATATATTTATGTATATAACTAGAATATAAAACAAATAATTTAATTTAGTAAGAGGCTGAAACCTACCTTAAAACCCAATTTTTCTTCAGACTGAGGCTGCCTGAAGATTACCAATGTACATAAGCCAATCAGGAACATCAGAATGGAACAGCAAACGATGACTAATATGTGATATAGGCGTCCGATATTTACTAGCAATGCACAGAGTACAAAGGATAGGGAACCTGTTGCACGAAATTTGTAAGTTAAAAGATAAAAATAACTATTTTATGCATTCACTCATACACGTTCAAAAAGATCCTGGTATTATAACTACATATTAGTGTTAATATCTAATAAGACACATACCTATTGCCATTGTACAGCCATATACCATATTTCCCGAATATTCTGTAGGTTCTTTCGGTGGATATCTGATGTTATGAATGACTGATGTATGTATCGGCTTTGTAATTTCTGAAACTAGTTTTCCTGATCGCGTTACGGTGGTCGCAGGTTGATATCTTACAACACAAATTAGTATAAGTTCATCTGCTTCCAAAATGATATTTATAATACGAGATTGAATTTTTAACCTTAAAATCAAGACACAAATTGCGACTAAAGTGTAGGCAAGCAAGGTTCCAATAGACATCATGTCAACAAGATCTTCCAGATCGAACAGAAGCACCATTATGGCTGAAAATACATATAACAATTCTAGTAGTCTACCTGTATAGGAAATAGAATGTGAGCGTTTCATACCTGCGAGCTGCCCGGACAATAACGTAGCAATCAAGGGAGTTTTGAATCTTTTATTTATTCTTGCCAAAAATTTGAAGATCAGTCCGTCTTGTGACATGGCGTACACGACACGAGGCAATGGAAAAAGACTACCTAACAAACTTGAAAAAAGGAAGTTAGCAGCAATAGTACATCAATAATATAGAGCAGTGGTTCTTAACGTGGCGGTAAGGCCATTTTTTAGGTACTGTGAACTCTCAAGGGGGCGGACAGAGATCAGTGGGGGTGTTTACATTTGTAGGTGTTTTCATTTGTATAACGTATGATACAGTTTATGTATCAGCAAGGTTTCATGGACCTAAGGAACAACATCAATATCCCAATCTTTGGAAATAAATTAAATTACTTGGCCAATCTCTATACCTGGACGAAGAATGAATCCTAAAAAAAAGCTGCAAAGTAGATTACAGATATGTGATAGGGGAGACTCGAGGTTCTTCTGTTTGTCAAATATTGAACTGATATTTTTAAAGTAACAAAATCTGACTATATAGCTTTATATATATTTAGTCTTTTTCCTGTAATAGTTCGAATTGATTACTACGATTGTATTTAAAAAGCGTACCTTGAGGATAATGCACACGTTGCACCTATAGCCAGTGGAATAACGGCCCAGTTGAGTCCCAAATATTCAAAGGCGCGAGGAAGCGGAGCTCCGATATCAAGCATGTAGTAGGGAATAATCACTGTTAGTACCGATGATATGCCGACATAGGCAACGAATACGATAACCAGGGATATGACGATCGACAGCGGGATGGAACGTTGTGGATTTTTAACTTCCTCTCCTGAAAAACATAATTGTCATATGTGAGTAAATATTAAAGGCATTATTCGAATTCAAAATAAAGCTTTCACCAGTTGTAGCAATGACGTCGAAACCAACAAAACCGAAAAAACAGGTAGCTGCCCCAGACATGACACCGCTAAACCCATAAGGAAAATATCCACCGTGTCCAAAACGTTCTTCGGCATCATACTTGCCCTCGGAATTCGGTGTACAATTCATACCTAAAAACAACAAGGCAATGAAGATAAGCCTCGACTGATATTATCGATTCGACATATTGTGTAAGAATCTCCCACTACAAATTGAAAAAACATTTGTAGTGTCACTTATGCACGTCTGTCGAGCAGTCCCAGACTCAACACTCACCTTTGTCCTCTCCAGGCACGTGGTCTATTGATGTTGTTGGATTTGGATCTTCTGATAGTATTGATGAATTAGAGCCAGATGTAATGCTGCCGTTGGCTAAAATATTCTGGCATTCAAGCTTATAACTTGAACGAAAATGTAAACGTTTATAAAGTAGTAGAAAATAGTATAATATTCATAGTTAAAAATATACTGTAGAAATCCATAATATCCGAATTAAGTCTTGTGAATGATGTATATCTTAGATTTTTTCTAGGAGAAATTGTTTTGGGAATAAATATCGCGAGATAATATCATACGATCGATACACCGAGTTTATTAAACGTCAGTTTGGAGAAATTTGCCAGTCAGGACTGTTAGCAAAGTATTGGTAGACAGAAGGGCAATCATCGATTGGTAATAAAAACACACAGATTTGATAATATAAAAAATATCTCTTGTCGATCTTAAGGTATAATTCCGATATTAGGATTTCCACTGCATCGAATGTATACCAGAAAATGTTGTAGAAAATTCAAGGGATGGGGACTTACTATTCTTCGATATCATCCACAGAAAGATACCAGTAATTCACGTTGGAGTATATTCCACCGGCTACAATAACGAAGAGTATGATAACTATGTTTACAAGGGTAAATAATTTGCTGAAATTCGCTGATTCCTTCACCCCGAAGCATAGTACGACTGCAAGAAAGCAGAAACTGAGTTGTCAAGTTGTCTTCAAAGATATATTAAAAAATGGCTCGTACTAACCAGTTAGGACCAATATGATACCATACGCAAATAAATCGGGATATTGAGCCAGTCCTGGCACGTCCATTTTCAGATATCTTAGACTGAAGGCTTTAAATCGCCCACCTAATAAAGCATCAAAATTTTCACTCCAGGCTCGAGCAACACTTGAGGTACCTGAATGCGTGCCATACGGTTAAAAGTTAAGTATTACCCAACTAGTGATGCAATCAAGCGTCATACCAATTACATATTCAAGAACCAGGTTCCATCCAATAACGAACGCCCAGAATTCGCCAACAGTAACGTAACTGTACACGTATGCAGATCCAGCTTTTGGGACTCGAGCTCCGAATTCAGCGTAGCACAATCCTATAACGGTATCAACTGAATAATTAGAAGTTCACACAACATAAACTGCATTATAACTAAAAATAATAATAATTTAAATCAAATACTGTAAACTTTCTTTACCTGCCATAGCGCTTGCCACAGCCGCCACCAAAAACGATAAGACGACTGCTGGACCCGTTTTGTCACGTGCAACGGAGCCTGTGAGTACATATACTCCAGCACCTTTTTGATATAGAAAATTTCAAGAAGATTTACTTTCATTATTCATAGGTAACAAATGTTGTTTTGGGAATAAATATCCTAATAGTTCTACATTCGGAGAACAGCAGTTAGAAAAATTCCCTAAATTCGCACTAAAGAAAGAAACTAAAAATTGTAATAATAATGTAATAATTCGAGCATAAATACAAAGAGTCATTAAATAGATACTCAGATANTGGCAGTGATGCTTCGTAAAATTCAGCGCTTGGAAATACGTCCTATTCTCTGTAAAGTATACAAACACGAACCTCCAAGAATAAACTTTGGATCAGTATTTTCATTTTATTCGATTGCGTGCTCGAATAAGACATTATTTCAGGGACTACGTAGGTCCGGAACGACCGGATTAAAATTAAATTTATCATTTCACCGAAGGTAGGAAAATAATTACCTCAATGAAAACTACATTGCGATTACACTGAATTGTTAATTTTTACTCGGATGTAGGTTTTCACACTTAGGTTCTCGTCAAACGTTAAGACATGCTCTGCAACAGCGAACACTTTGCATATCGCAAATATGCTTTCAGAAGTATCCACAATATAGGTGAGGACTGGGAAGACATTCTCACATAAAACTGGTCCCTCATATTAACATACACACACTTGGTTTTAACCATGTGATAATATGAAAATCTCAACCCTATCCCTTACATAAACCATTGACCATATTGTATCACTATTCAGAGGTCAGTTTTATGTGACCAGGCTGGTGAGATATATGAAGATCTAAAACAATACAATATTTATTCTTTATATTTCTTAGGAGTCGAGCTCAGAGGTCGAACACTGATCCAGTTCTCTACATTAGTTCACTTGTCATTTTTATGATTGGTGTCTCGTATGCATGCGTTCCTTTATATAGGTTATTTTGTCAGGTGAACTGGTTTAAATAATTTTACTTGCGATATGTCGAGTCTGAATTTGAGGTATAACCGTGATGTTTAATTTTCAGGCAACGGGAATTGGTGGAGACCCCAAATTGGGGCACAAAACGGAGGCCGTCGCGACTATGATGCCTGTGCGAGATCGCCCAGTGACTGTTATATTTAATGCAGACCGCCATGCTGCAATGCAGTGGAATTTCAAGCCTGCGCAAGATAGAGTAACGGTCAGTATACAAGTAGAGGTTCATTACACTTGGTTACTGGGGTTGGCCCGTCAATTGAACTAATGAGATTTCTTTCAAATTTTTTAGGACACAATCATATGCCAAATCACTGCAAATACTATTGTATTGTTCATTATTACTTACAGGTTGTACCAGGTGAAACAGCTCTTGCATTTTATACAGCAAAGAATCCAACGAAAGAACCCATTGTGGGAGTCGCTACATATAACGTTTTGCCTTTTAGAGCAGGACTATATTTCAACAAGATTCAGTGTTTCTGCTTTGAGGAACAATGGCTTAATCCTGACGAAGAGGTGAGGTTCATATAATCAAATTAATATAGTTAGTAATTGGAGTACATAAGTAAAATGAGAAATTTCTTTTTCAAGGTGGATATGCCAGTATTTTTCTACATCGACCCAGAATTTGACAATGATCCACAGCTTGCGGTGGTTGATGAAGTGGTTTTGAGCTATACCTTTTTTAAAGCTGAAGAGGGACAAACATTGCCAATGCCTGGTTTCATGACAAGCAAATTCACCAATCTGAAAACTGCTCAGTAATGAAATGATAAGCATATGGCTGTGTTGTTCGACTAGCCACAAGAAAATTATATCAGAAATATGCTTGTTTTCAACATTAACGGTCTTTTGTACTTTGTCCTTAAAACGCATTAAAATAAATGATCCAAATATGAATTGTAATAATCTAGGGTGTATTATTTATATATCATAGTGGAAGCATATTCCTTAGACCTCCCCTGGAAAAGTCGCAGCGGATGCCCCTGATTAGATCTTTCCTGTCTTTCACACTAACATGCCTAATTACACGTGAAATATTTTATATAGGTGATGATTAATTTTTCAAAGATATATAGGTAAGAATGCATCTAATCTACATTATATTTGTACAGTATGAACTCGCTAACTGCCCGCGACTCGTGTAAGGAGATACTACTACTAACTACTTCATTTATTTAAATACCGTCTTCGTTCGTGTTCCGCTTCCGATACGGCATTATATTTGTGCAGTCGACAGTAACCAACCACTGCACTGATACGCAATAACTTATGTCTTTGATTAGACTTAGTTAAAGTAAAATCAATTTAATGTTAAAAATGGAGACAGGTGTTCGAACAGTTGATTTCCGTAGCGATACCTTAACTAAGCCGACTGATGAAATGCGAATAGCTATGGCCGAAGCAGAGGTTGGAGACGACGTATTTGGCGAAGATCCCACAGTTAACAGTACGCAAATGAATATTAATGAAAAACGCAATATAACCGTTTCAAATGTATTGCAATTTAAGAATTACAACAAATTGCTGCTTCGCTATTCGGTAAAGAAGATGCGTTATTCGTGCCGTCCGGTACGATGGGAAATCTCATAAGCGCGATGACACATTGCAATGAACGAGGGTCACAAATTTACATAGGCGACAAGTCGCACATGGGCGTTTGGGAACAAGGCGGCTATGCGCAGGTTTTACCCGGCAAAAATACAGCATTCACCTCAACATTGTGCACTTATTTTATACGAAGTTAAAACATACATACATGGTTTTAGGTCGGTGGTATTCAAGCAAAATCTCTCCCACTACGAACAGATGGCACTTTTGACGTAAAGCGAATGATTTCTGATCACCGTACCGGTGAAAACTTCCATCACGCTAAGCCAAAACTGATAGTTGTGGAGAATCCAATCGACGGAAAAGTGTTGCCCTTATCATACATGAAACAGGTGTGATTAAATTCATATAAATTGGTTATTAATAATATGATACCATGACATGCAACCATACGTACAAATATTTGCAGGTACGTGATGCCGGTACACAATTGGGTCTTAAAGTGCACTTGGATGGAGCTCGAATTGGAAATGCACTCATTGTACTTCAATGCAAGCCTCATGACATCACACAATATGTAGATTCTGCTAGCATATGCCTTTCAAAGGTTATTTTCATTTACTGAGTTAAACCTGTTCCTTGGATATATGGATTAACTTACATCAAACCTTTCAGGGATTGGGTGCTCCGGTGGGAACTGTTATTATTGGGACAAAAATGTTCATCTCCAAAGCAAGAAGAATACGAAAAGTATGTATACTAATCATGCCAAGTGATGTGTTGTTCAAAATAGAAGTGGGGGGGGGAACACACCTTAAAAGTGGTGTTAGAATGGTAGGATGCATTCCGCCTGCACCAGGCACAACTGAGTTCCTGATTATCAGGGGCAATATTTATGCTAACATGACCCTGGCTAATCCAGAGTGCTTGGACATCATTGCAACATCCAGGAAGGTAAATGCAATATAGTTCCATTATCGCATATTGCTTGAAAACTTAGGGCGTGAGAGATTAAGGAAAATTTAGGCATAATTAAATTGAACAAAGAACAGTGGAACTTTTGAGTACCGTACGTAGGGTCAGGGTGTATTAGTGATACTAGCTATATGAATATCCAAAATCGTCAAGGATAAATGTTTCGATGCTTTTCAGGTTTTAGGTGGCGGAATGAGACAAGCTGGAATCCTAGCAGCAGCTGGCATAATATCACTTACAAAAATGATGGGTAGAATGAAGGAGGATCATGTTAATGCAAAGCTGTTTGCAGAGGGTTATTTGGATATCTGTTATTGTTGCAATCGTGATTATATCTTACTACAATACAACACACAATTATATTCTTATGTTGTCATGCAGGAATAAAAGACATGGCCCCAGATTTGTTCACAGTTGATGTTGAAAAAGCTCAAACCAACATGGTTTGGTTTCATCCAAAGGAGCATGTTCTCATACACTGTAGTACAAAGGAAATTCAAGATATGCTCGCGGGTGATTTAAAAATAATGCTTGTTGACTTAGCTTTGAAGTTATACTGCACTATTTTACTTATATACAAAATATATACTCTAACAATAAAAAAAATGCATGAATTGTACAGATACCAAGGACCTGAAGATTTGTGTAAAAGTGCTGGCCTTAACTAGTACTGGCATTCGAGCCATGTTCTATGTGGGGATTACTGAAGATGATGTTACTGCAGCATTTGAAAAGCTGAAATATGTGTGTGATAAGATCAGATCTAAAATACAAGCACATTGAAGAGATAATAAAACCACTATCTTGATTATGTTTTATGAGAATTTAAAGTTCTTTGTTTAGATGAGATGTCAAGTGCACGTTTTTTTTGATGTGGTATTTTCTGCACACCTGAAAGAGAATAAGTTGACAAAGCACTGGCTAGTTTTCAAATTACATTATTCAATTTTGGGAAGGTTTTATAACGCTGACCAAAACAGAATATAGCGGAATAAATCTCGCTGGAAATAGTGTTCCAAGGATTTCCGTAATGAAATAAATGCATTAAGGTAGAAAGATAATTACCTTGAGGGCATAAAGCTCTTTCGAAGGGGTGACTGTGGGATGTAGTTGGGGCTGACAATTCCTCAAGAGAAAGAGCTCCAATACCACTATCATCTAAACGCATGTATCCATCCATAAGTGAACTGAACCCAGTGATGCCTGTTGAAATGCATGAAAATAAGCCTTATTAGAGAATACATTTATTTGAGTGATACCAACACATAGATGTTGCCGTCATTTATTTCGGGACTGAATGAAATGATGAATCACAAGACCTCCCATAGCAGCATACAGTGGCTCATTTTTAGCAACAGGATGTCCTCGATCAAAGCGTTCTTGGCGAGTTTCCACTAATGTTTCATGTGCTGGGACGGTTTCTCCGCAGGCACAATTAAACGATGTTTTAAAAATGGAACACTTGCATCCTAGACAACAGGTTTAAGTTAATTTGGTATGAGAACTTCATCTAGAAAAATAATGGCAACATCACATTATACCACTTTTCGTACACTGCCGCCTGTTATTGTATGTGTGATCCAATGCAAAATGCTTGCAGTGACATCGGATTGACTGTGTTCCATTCAACGGGATGTAATCATAGGAAGCGCAGGGACATTTTTGCACCTTTATAAAAAAAGTCAATGCTACTATGGTTGAAATTCAAATTTAACCAGAGTAAAAACCTTTCGAAATATTAATTATAAGCCTCACCGTTACTATATTCCGAGCAACCAAAAATGAGGTACACTGCTTACTCTAGTAGCAGCATAAAATATTACCACATTGAACATTAGTAGTGCAATTAATTGAAATCTGAAGCTTCAAATGTAATATACCATAGGATTGCAGATAGAGTTGAACAAGTTGGAATAAACCACGGATATTTTTTTCAGTTGGTTAATGCTATCAAAATTGTTACCAATATATATTATACACAAACGGACTCTATATACATATACCTTGCAGGGTAGCAGGATTGGTCTCGACTGTGGAATCTTTTCAAAATCCGTCTTATGCTGTTTATACCTATCAAGTTTTAAGACCTTGTTAAGATAAATTATAAATAGAATTTACATATTTACCAGTAAAAATTCAGATGCTAGTGCTAGTTTACTCGTTTGATATCTCCGAAAACCTGGTCGAATTTGATTAGCTTTTGGTTAAGATTAATGTAAACTATTAATGGTTTCAAAGACATCACTATTGCAGGATTAGACTGTAATTTTGTAAGTTTACTAAAACCTTAGTTAATCAGGATATAAAACTTAACCTATGCTGACAAAAGCACTTCGTCTCCGGTCCAATCAGCTTACAGTCCATTCCTTTGCTATTGGTCCAACTCGTATATAGCCTACAAACAAGAAGAACAGAACTAACTCTAAAGAGCCAGAAAAGGAAGCCTATAAAAATATTATTTTCACACCTATTTGCTGCTCTTGCAGGCAGGACTTCTTTTTTGTAATTCTCGTATGCTTCTTGAGTAAAAAGCTTTCCATTGTCATCGTCTCCTACTATTCTATGAACGAATTCAAAATACATACAAGTGTAGAAAACGTTATAAAAGGCGACTTCCGTGGCTAACCAACATGGTTTATTAACTTTTACCTTCTGTACTCCAAATAGGCATCGACAGATGCCGAGGCTGATCCGTCGAATTTCAACGCAACTCTTGAATCCATAATTAAGAGATTCTTCAAAATTTAAATTTAGTAGCCTGAAGATACTATACACCAGCAACGGTTGAAGATAATATAAGTTGAGCGAAATCGGATATCAAACTATCTTTCCTCACTAATAGATAATTGAAAAAAAGGAAAAAGGCGTGTGTCGCTTGAATGCGAGATGAGAAGTGAGTGATGTAGGAGGACGGCAATGAGGTCGCGACCCTATTCCCCACCGACTCTGTGTGACTTTATCTCAGTAAACTGTTTCGGTAATTGTTACAAACACAGAAGTACACCAGGCAAATTATGATACTTGTGGACTTATTTTGTAAAAATCCGGTTCACCATTCAAGCATATGTATTGCTGCTCTTCTATGTCGCATTAATATCACTAGTAGCAACAGAGACTATTACCTCTAGAGCAGTGGTTCCTAACATCGGGCTCACGTCATTAATCTATAACTGCAAACACACGTTCCTTTCTTCTCAAACATCTCCATTTTATTACTTATCATAACATAAGATAACAAGCCGATATCAGTTCACTAATTTTGATTGACAACTCGAGAAGTTTAATAATCAAGCTGTTTTTATGCCAATCTTTTTGTAATAACACTTAGTAGTTTTAGGTATATTAATCATTAAATCGCCAAAAGCCGTTTGAAAGTAGGGTGTGTGTGGTGTTGGGGACATCTTATCCGAAGACATTCTTGGAGTAGTTTGTTCAAATTCCTCAGCTACACTACTTTCGCTTCCTTTTCTTGTTTTAGAATCTTCTGATTGACGAGTAATGTCATCTAAAAATTAATTTGCTTCAAAGATATAAAATAAAAGCGCAGTAATAAAGTTATAACATACCAGTCTCGGGCTGAATGTTTACATCAAGCGGCGTGTTAATTGCCTCGCTTTCACTCTCTTTCATCCACCGATGAAATGCATCGGAAGATTTGAGCTCCTTCATGTGCTCCCGGTGGGTTCTGTAGAAAGTAACACTGCTTTCTAATGAGTCGAGTGCGACGGAACTGTCAATATGCGACTCCAGCATATTGCTGTTTTTTCTTTCGGCGAAGACCAATCGAGGAGTCTTGTTAGAACGCGCATACCCACCGCAACTGCGTGGACTTTCAGAAGAAAGGTTTTGTATATAAGAATATCCATCACGCTCATCGACGTAGAACGAATTTTTATCACAGTTATTTTCTTCAGTGTCCACGTCGATACTACCTCGTTTTGCCTTGTAAACCGGAGAACTCGACTCTGGAGTAACTGAAAGAGGAGGCATCGAAATGATTGTATTTTTACCTACAGCCTGCTGAAGGGATCTGACGTAATTCCTTTCTTCCGTATAACGTTGATTGATGTGTTGAATCTTGCGTCGTAAAATTTCGTTACATAATTTCTCGCTTTCCACCTCCTTTTCAAGCTTTGCATTTTTGATGGAACATCTAGTATACTCGTTATTGAATTTTTCTATTTCTCTCTGCATCAAATCGGCACTGGAAAAGATTAGAACAACGTCCAGTTCATAATAGATACAATAAATCTTTATAGCGGTAAAATTTATGTTTGTTTGGTCTCTGGGTGTTGCCTTTATTCTACACTCCGTTTCTTGAGCGTTGCTCAGAATTGAACGCAATGAAAAATTATCTATTACTTAGATCTCAGTGCCCGAAGAACTTGCAATAGGGGTATAATACGTAAGATAAAATAAGATAAAATAATTAATCTGGTAGAATATTTGTCACACCTCTCATGCATGCTTCGTTCCTGGCTGTACAAAAGGTCGCTTTCTGTCTGGGCAAGAACGACAACTTTTGGAGTTTGACACGAAGAATCCTTGGTTGCTGACCTTGCGGACTGCTGGATCTTCCTCAATCTCAGTATTTGTATTTCTTTTTGCAGAGCCTTCGATTTTCGAGTTACTGTTTTATTTCCGTGCGATCTTTATGTTATATATAAGTGTAAGACAACACACTCTCGATAATACCAACTCACCTTTTTAGCTGTGGCCTCTGTTTCTAGTTTTGATTTTTCACAAGTAACTTCTTTTTGCAAACCAGCTAATAAATGTTTAATATGCTTATGACTATCCTCGACACTTCGACACCTCGCTGCCATTTTTTTCTCTTGCAGTTTAGAATTACTCAGCAGCTGACTTTTCTTATCCAATGCCAAACAGGATCTAAATATAATACGGTGTTTAAAACGGTTATTAGCGGAATATTGCTGCACATCTTTGTAATGTAGGAAGTAGTGATCACCTATCCTTGATTTTTTCAATAGTTTCTTTCTCTTTCAATGCTCTGTCTCTTGCTCGGAGAGCTTGTTTCATTTTGAACTGAGCATGCTGAATCGCGATATCGCGGCTTTCACAGGCCAGATCCGCATCAGTTTGAGTCCTCATGTCTCTTGTTTGTTTTATCCATTTCTTCCTCTCCTCTTCCATCTCCCTATGAATGCGTTTTATCTGGATAAAGAGTCATTATATTTATCAATGTGCAAATTTAAGCACAAGAGATGTACACAAATTGCCCCTTATAATGAGTGATATCTGATATAAGTACATACTGTGTCACGGAGTTCTTGCTTGACAGCCCAGTCTTTCTTGGCGCGATCGTCTGCTCTGTGATACTTTTCTCTCATCTCTTCCACTAGCTTTACCATATGCTTGTGGTCCTCCACCAAGTCCTATAACAAATCGTACTTCTGTCCATTAGATACAAAAACGACAAAAGAAAATACATATAACACTGACCTGGTTTCTTTTCCTGGTATGGTATTCCTGGGAAACTATTTTATCTTTTTCTCTACCAACCAATTCTCGTTCTTTGCGAAGAGACTTGTGCTGTTCCTGTTTGAGTACAAGTCTTATAACATCTCTATAAATGGTCCTTATTGATGCACGTATAGTGAGTACTGCATTGTAAAAGTATTTCAATCCTGACAGCTATTATCGTTCTTATAATTATTTAGAAAAAAAAACTACAGTTTTCTTTGGGCATGTGGTTGATTTTTTAAACAGTAAATCCACATAAATAGTGTAAAGCAAAACTGCTAATTAATTTCACGAATGAGTATGTCAGTAAAATTCCTTACTTGGAGATTTTCTTTTTCTTTTTTGATCTGCTCGCACTTGGCAAGAATTTCATCTCTCTGCTTCTTTACTTGTTTAAATGCTTCTCGGAACGTGTCTCTGGTTTTCTCTACTTTCGCTATGTCTTCCTTATATTTGGCGATTTCCATGATTAGATGCTTCGTTCTATATTAATGAAGTCATTTCAGACCTTTCTAAAGCTCTCATATTCCACGTGATTAATATTATCCAGTGGAATTATGAAATGAAAAATTGCAAGTTTGACAAACCTTACAATATAGTCACTCTTTTGTTTACTCAGTGTATCTGTTTTGTGTTTATAATCGCTTATTTCGTCGGCCAGTTGGGTGTGCACCTTTTTTCTGTCATTAATTTCTTCACACAGAGATGATATCTTCATCTTACCAGCGGCGAGCTAAAGTAGGTGGTAGTAAGGACATAATTTTCAGTCATAAATTCACAACCACATATGAAAGTTTTACCTCATCACTGAGGTTCTGCGCTCGTTCACTATATGTATCCTTTTCCTCGGTAAGATTCTCGTTTTCCAGTGTCATCCTTGCAACATCAGCCTTCAGACCGTCACCAATTTCCAAAATATGTTGTTTATCCTGTAGTAAATCGTCTTCTCTCTATATAAAACGTGGTATATAGTTTCATCACTCGCATTTTCAGTATTATAACGGGAAATAAATAGTAGTATAATTAATTAGACTGTAGCGTTCAGTTCGCATCAAGGCTACACTATTTACTTTCTTGGATTCGGTACATTCTCTATCCAATGCCTGCTTCTTCATATTCGTCTCCTCCAGGTCTTTTTGCATGAGAGAAATGTCTTCCTTACAGCTTTGGATCTAATTTGAAAAAAAGAATAAGATATTTTCTTTTCACAGGAAAGGCCATAGAGAAAAACGGCATTTCCAGGAACACGTCTAATAAAATAAAGCAAACAACTTGATGAATTGTGTGTAAACACTGTAAACGTTGATAGATAGGGAACAATAACATGGGTCGCATATATCGGGTCGCGACGATAACAGGCAATAGCGCATTTAATATCGTGAGAAATTACCTGGTTTCGAGCAGCTGTACATTTACTTTGATATTTTTCTTTTTCTTTGGTGAGATTTTGACAAGTGGCGTAATAAGCATCGACGTCTTTGAGTAACTTTTCGATAAATTCTTCACGTTGTTTGAATAAACGGTTGGAATAGGTGACATACATTGAATTGCTACAATATACAACAACGTGAAAATTACTGATGAAGTTTTAGATTCATTCACCAGTTATAAAGTGTATCACTGCAGTTCTAAATACAGAGTATTAAATTGAACTATAAACTGCACTGTAATGCGAGTAACTTACTCGTGAGCTAATTTTTGCGTTTCCTCGATGTAGAAGTCTTTTGCGTCATGGACGACTTGATCTTGGAAGAAATAATCATCCCTGTCCGATTCGTTGTAAGGCTTTTTCTATGCACATACAAGTGTAAAACATTGGTTCACTATAAAGATGACATGTACCATATAGATTATATTCTATAGCTAGTAGTTATAACGAATGCTCACTGCCAGCATATCATAATATTTGTTTCGCAGCATCTCAGCAACATTTTCTTTTTGTCTGACGTCGTTGAATGATGCCTTCATTTTTAGAGTCGCGTTGCGAGATACGTCGTAGATTCCTTGCAACTTTGATTCGGTTGTTTTCAACTCCTAAGAGTGAAGACAATAAACATAATACAGTAATGACGTTAATCAATACAGTTGTTAGCCCCTCAGCTTCCTCACTCTTAAAGCACTATGCACTTTGCACTATTGGAAAATATTGTACCCTAAAGGCATCTTTATGCTCCTTTTTGACCAACTCCTGGGCTTCGTTTGAATCCGCAGTCCTTAGCCGATCGTTTTCTGTCATGGTCTCTCCCGTGCTGGTACTGACTGCATTCAGTTCAACTCGGCAAATGTTAATATCCGATTAATAATCTGAAGCATTCGCATTTGAATAAAGTGTCCTGGCCTAAACAGCTGAGTTGAACTGCTATCACTGAAAAAACTTTACAAGCAAAGCGGACTAAAGGGGACAAAAGACAACATTAGTCGGCGTCAGGCTCATTCTCGGCAATTGTTCCTTACGATTAGGCTGTTTAAACATAACATTCAGGGTAATCGTCATTTTACTCTCTACATGACTGATAAGAAAACAACGCGAAGACTGATATAATCAAATATTAATCCTCCGAAGAGGTCTAGAAGCAACAGAAGCGACAAAGTCTCGCAGAACAAAAGCTATTTTTCTGAAGTCGTTTGTTCACTCAAATTTACACTCATAAACACAAATGCACTCATCTCTAGATATATTGTCAACTCTTATAGATACGATCGAACAAGCTATTCGTTTGATGTTTTCAACAGTAAGTTAAACAAAAACCTTTTAGCAGATTACAATATCTCTTAAGTACAAATAATCCAGATGAACCAATAGTAGTATACCACTAAGTAACTAAAAACTTCATAAGAATGGCTACGTCAAAATCGGAAGCATTATGAGTGAACCACAATCACGTTTGGTCATAAACGATACATGGCCCTAGTGCACTTAGATTTATGGTCTATTTACTTTCTATGCTGACGTATAGTCCACCGTATCAACGACATCTTCTTAGTCCTAGGTCAAATAACGCATTGTATTGAAGAATATCTTGAAAGCGTGATTAATTTAAATCCCACAATACACCATTGTTCCTCGGATATTCTTGAGAAGGAATGCTTTACGAAATATTATATGTTTTCATAAAGTATAGGTTACTTTGAAACAACATTTGAGACGCCTTTATCGTCATCTGAATCATCTGATACTCGGCAAAGGCGGGAAAGATAATAGTTCATTTGCTGATGTGACCTTTTGTAGTTTGCTATTGCTTTTTATACCAAATGTCGAACGAAATAAAATCCCTCCCAATTAAAATTGCTTGACAAGTTTTTATACGTTCATCGATCAGCCCAATATCAGGGATTGGTAATGCGCGAAATTGCTGAAATCGAAATCACCTTAATACACTTGTCTTCCTAATGCTATCGTTTCCCTTTGTAATAACCCTCTCTGAAATGTGTACAGTAAAGACATACAACATACCACAGACAATACTAAAGCTTGCAGTACCAGTGTACCAGAAGTACCACCTGTACTAGCTAATGCTGCTGTAACAGACGTCTCGGTCACACTCGTCGTATCTATGATGATGTGCGACATTAAAAACGTCAAACCTCTATATCTTTTAGCATAATGCAGCATTTGCTATGGTACAGCAGTATTTAGTATTTAGCTGGTACTGGTGATACTTCTGGCACATGTGGTACTACAGGTTTTAGTATTGTCCACCACCCTGCATCAGTGAATGTAATGACGTCACGTATAACCTATAAGATGAACTATCACCGTATGAACTCAAAGCTTGAGTAGTTTCGATTTTTTAAAAGGATTAGGGTGTTTTCTGTTCTGTGGAAACTTCCTGGGTCTGTCACCAGAAAATATCCCATCGGATAATGAAAGATGAAAATAAACGAACGTGCACTGGTGCATTTTTCAACAAGTAGACGGAAGCCGGAAAAAGAAGGATGGCTTTGGAAGAAGGGAGAACGGAATACGAGTTACCAGAAAAGGTGGTGCATTCTGCAAGGAAATCTCCTTTTCTATTTCGAAAAACGGTAACGCTTCAACCAAAAACATACCTAATTAGCAAAGCATTACCTAATCGTACTGCTTTTATGTAGATTTGACACAGATCCTGTCGGAGTAATAGTTCTCGAACTGTGCACAGTTCAGTTAGCTGAAGGCGGTGATTCATCCTATACATTCTCTGTGAGGTTCTTGGGCCACGGAATGCGAGTTTACAAATTCGTTGCAGACGATGATAAAACCTGTAATGAATGGGTGAAATGTTTGTCCCTCAGTGGTTATAGGTAATCCAATTTCTTAATATTGTCGGATTGTTTATAGTATAATTGTTATTTGAATATCTCTTGTGTAAGTGTAATGTTGGCTGGTTATTCTACAAGTGACAAGCTGCGTTATAGCCAGGGCTGTTGAGAGAGAGAGCCATTGATTAATATCGTTATTATAAATCTATAAGTTACTAAGAGTTCAGTTGGCAACATCATAAATGGAGGAGTTGAATTCAAATATTTTGTTAACCAACTACGTAACCAATGTTATTTATTTAGGATAATGATGTTACTGTTTTGTTTTTCCTCTCTTCCCCTTTAGCTACCTCAAGATTTTGGTTGAAGATCTGGACATTAAAATGAGGTCTTATGGTGCAGATGCAATACTAGGTAAATGAAAACTAAAAAGAATGATTTCAAGTATGTTTTCCTACATCGGGAAGAACCGGTCACTATTTTGAATTCGATATTTGTTCATAAAATACGTAGCCTCGGTCAATGTAATATTGTTACCTTGATATGTGCCAGATAACACCGATCACAAAATCCTCGTTCCGAATCTTAGAAGTAAAACGGTGCGGGCTAGAAATGAACGAAGATCGAGGAGGAATCACAAGAACAGAAAAGCGACCGAGAGTCGCGAATACCTAATGGCTAACAACACGCCAGAAACTATGAAGAAAAAGAAGTTATTCAACGCTTGGACACATCGATCACCTTCACCAAACAGAGTGACAAAATTGAAAAAAAACAGTCCACTTACAAACCAAGATAGTAAAAGCCCATCTCCACTCATAACAAAGAACTCTCTTGCGGTCTCTCAGTATTGCAATCGGCCTTTTTTAGTGTTACATGAAATGTTCAGACGTTCAATAGAAAACGCAACTCTTGAGGAGTCCCAGATTCATTCAAACATAGATTCGATTGGATCCACGAATTCAAACGATGGTATAAATCCACTGTAAAATTTATCTTAATGGTCCACTTAATGAATACGAATGCAATAATAAATTGCTGAATACCCAGATTGCTGATTTGAATAACAAAACCAGAATGTTGTTTAACGTTTGCTTAGAAATCTAGTATTTCGTATAGCAAAAAGCTATTTGATACGGAAATCTGTTACCGTACTTACTTATGCATACTAACTAATTTTAGGTAATTTTTTTGTCTACATATATGATTCTATTATAATAACTTATTTCATGCTCAACATTTTACTATTATCACACTTATTTCTACCTGTGAATAAAAAGAAAGCCATGCTGTGCATGATAATCCCGCTCAGCAAACCGAGCCCAACACTATCCGGGTCACTACTGCACTAGTACCCAGAAGGCCAATTACATGTGATACATAAGCTTACTTAATTAATCCATGAAGATAAAACATCACTTTTGAATAGAAGAATTATATTTAAAAAAACTTATGTATGAAGGTTTTTAAAAAGTTATGGCACTGATGCTTAAATGCACAGCCTGTTCGTCTATATCCAGATGATGATTATGCAACAGTTTGCTGCCGGACATATCATTAAGATTTTCCTCATCCACCTCCTTTATAGGCTCCAATGGCCTGTCTGTTATTTCTTCCTTTTCGTCAATTTCGTCAATGCTTTTTTGGTACCACCAAAGATAAATGGGAAGGCCAAATCCAGCCAAAGACAGTACAAGTAAACCTACATTGATCTGTGGAAAACGTGCATAAATGCAAACCGTGCTGTGGTGAAGGTGTAATATCACACTGGTGCAAGTTACATACATACCCAGAAAGGATCCCCTCCGAAAGACGCATTTATCCAAACGAAGAGTGGATCTTGGATAAGGATGAACATGGCCGATAAAAATGAAGCCAAGCCAGTTAGCTTCCCAAAATGAGAAAAGTGATACCTGAATAAGGAAAGGTTTATGAATTAGGTAACTAGGATTAGCTTTAGCTGCATGGAAATTTGATGCTAATACTTACAAGCATGCATATAGTCCACCCATCGATGAATGCAAAAAGGTACGAATAATCGTGTGTAGTACGAAAGCAACCACCTAAAATTAATAAATAACATTTGTTTCGAAGTGGAACACTATTTTCCATTTGCTTCATATGTACAGATTGAGATTAAGAAGTAAAGGTACGAATGACTACATGAATGAAACTTGAGCAACACATAAAAGTGCAATGCCAAATTTTACTGCAATGCACACTATACAGACATGCCAACTATGACTAATGAACTATGCACATACCTGCAGAGGAAGACAGCTTTCAAACAATATGATGATTCCAAAGAACACTAAAAGAGTGTTTGTTATCAGAAATGCACACACCATGTTTCTCACAATTTGGCGCTTCCTGGACATCTTAGGTTTCTGTTTTTTTATGTTGGCAGATGTTTTGTTCACTCCATTACATTCTCTGGGGAAAAAGATAAGTACATTTGTAGCGATCAAATGATGTCTTTTATTATGGTGGTGAATATTCAAGAGGGTAAATTCGATGTGATCACTGTGCAATGTAGAGATGTGATTCATTCCCACCATATAGAATTGAAAATTAAGCGAACTAAGTTACAAATATATTCGAAACCATAACATACTTTGGTTTGCTGTCTTCCTTATTATCTTTAAATTCATTTTTTATTTCAATTTCATTGTTGTTCCTATCATCCTCAGCCACATCATAGTTTTTCAGCTTCCAATCCATAACTGTTCCAATGATAGGCGCCATGAAGAAACAGTTAATTTGAAGAAGTCCGAACAAAAAAGTATAGAACTCCACTGTGACAAAAACAAATTTAATATGTTAATAAGTTAATATGACTTCATCTTGGTGAAGTATATGTAGATGATAGCATTCACACAGATGTACAGTCGCCAGCAGCAATTAATATTAACCCAGCCAAATATGGTTTAAAAGCTCTCCATTAATTAGTTATTTTAATAGCAACTTAGCAGTGCCAAAGTTTATAATCTTAGCCTTGCTTTGACCATCCCATCACCCTGTTAAGTATTTCAGTCTGTTTTTATGTCAATTTGTTCTTATAGCCCATCCATTGATAGCAGGACAGGCAAATACATTATCGGAATCTGATGCAATGTTTTAGGTTAATTTGACGATATCTCTGATTTTTATCTTCAACAATAAGTCAGGCTAATTTCTAATTCATCTTTTCCCAAAACGAGGTTACTACACTTAAATCAAACCTGTCTCAGCCTGCTGAATTTCATCGAAACCGTTTTTGACTGAAGATGCCTTAAGGGAGATTTCCAGCCAGCCCATGTAGGCGATTAGACGTAGCTGGGTAAGACACATGGTTGCGAAACTCCACAAAACGCCCGTCATGATCAGCGTACGAAAAAATGATGGAATTTCTTCACGAGTTGAACCACATGTGATGTCATATCTGCGTTTCAGTTAAACAACAAACATTGAAAGACTGTAGTGGTGGAAATAGGTTTAATGAACTGGGGGAACGCTAAAGTCTGTGCGGTAATAAATTTCCATCATAAAATCCTTTTTTTTTCATTTGATTTTATTACCAAGAGCAAGAGTGCCCTAGCCCTGATCACAGCTGTTCCATTACCTTAACAATATAAAAATTGATTCAATTACATGGATTCTAACGGTGCAACATCTACACTGCTCATTCTCCTGCCGACTGCAGTAGTATGGTTGTAGAATCGTTTTCCAGATATCTTGTGATCAAATCGCATTGCTTGGAACTTGAATTTAATTCTGTTGTCGAAAGAGAGGGAAAGTTCATGTGTGTATTGCCAGTTAAATAGCAGAAAAAGGTAATATACATATAAAATTTATAGATCTCAGATGCAAACAACTCACGCATATGAAATATCATCTGGAGCAGGCAGTGGCTCTGTTGGAATATTGAAATAGCAATTTATGAAAGTTAATATGCCAATACTTCCATGAATTATCATGATGCCTTGAAATGAAAGTCCTGCATCATATGCGACCTGCAAATTATATATGTATAGATAAGTATTACAGATATCTACTAACTTAGGATCCGAACCAGAACCGAAGTTAAGAATTGATGAAAGTTTTTTGAATAATATCAACCGATCAAGCATTTTGAAATAAAAACGGCAGTTTTATAAAACCATACTTGTGAATATTTAATATTTTTTGGAATATATATTCAAAATACACTAAATTATTCGTGAATTATCATGATCGTTCCCAATTTGGAATACAATCGAATTAGATTGAAATAAACTGAATCATTACATCTCGTGTAATATATAACTTAAAGACAGCAACACAGCAATAATTACCTTAAATAGCATATACACAATTGCAGATGCAGAATATGAACCAATCATCAATGAAATCATCGTTGATCGAATGTTTTCAAAAAGATTTGGAACTTGGAAACTCGTGAACACATAAACAACGCCACCCATTCCATTGAGGCACACAGCAGGAGCCATAAGAAAGCTGTAGTCTAATGGAAGTAATAAAATAAGTCACATCAGTGGTCATATCAAGTGTTATAAAATCTAGCCTGGCAATGATAAATATTCCATGGATTACAATAATTACATAGATTTCAGTGAGATATCTCTTTCGAGTATCTATTTGCATGAAATGGCAACTGGATTTTGAATCAATAAGACACAGACTTACTTTCAGTATCAAGAGAAGCTACAGCAAAAAATACACAGGAAGTCATGAAAATTACACTGTAAAAAAAAAGAAATAATCATTAATATAACTTCAACTGGATGAAAATTATTTCTGTACCATAAATACTTGGCATGACATGGCACAAAAACCACAGCCCTCATTTTTTACATTCTTTTCCTAGGTCCAATACAGCTAGGCTAGAGAACCTAAGCCATATAGAATGCTGTAGTATACAATATCAACAACTTACCATCCACAAAGCCTCATAACACGTGACCCGTATCTGTCCATGACAATGCCAAGGACTATAGTTACTCCGCTGAGTAAGCAAGATCCGATGGAAAAATATCTGTTGAGGATTTCATCTTGCGCTTCGCATGTCGGGTAATTAAATAGTGAAAATTCGGCGGTAATGTTTTCCTATGAAACAATTTTTCATCATTCAAAGAATAATACACGGAAATATGACGATGTAAGAATAACACTCACTTCGTAGATCGATTCTGGAGCAAGCGTGGCGTTGTGGATCGACGAGCTAGCATTTGCGCTATCTAGAAAAATAAACCAATATCGTACATTTAAATTGCTCGTTGAAATAATATGTCAATGTAAATGAAGAACCTTCTATGCACAGTGTTGAATAAAATCCTTCGTTTTTCAGCATCAAAAGCAGAGAGCTCCATCCTAGCAAGACTGCAGCAAACATCAAATTTTCGATGACAGCCGTCCCGGCTATCCACCACCTGCGTCGTTTGGCCTGTGCTAGGGTAGGTGCCATTACGATTTAAGGACGGTTAACTGACTAAATCAATATCTGAAGGCATTAAATCCATTTTAATTTTTCTCGATTGTAATACAGCAGTCTAGCCAAAATCTCGTCCTCAAGTAATACTCATTGAAATAGCAACAACACTTGTCCATACCCTTCATTCAAATCTGTATATACAACGGTATATACGCCTACCAATCGATACACATGCATAAATAATACAGAGCGCAATCAGAAGAAATTTAGCGCACTACTCGTCTCACTCAAGCTCAAAGTATACGCAAATTTTCTCTTACTATAGTGGTCTTCATAGAGTTTTTATTTATTAGCCATCACCGTAACCGCCAATAACGATTTACTATCCAACGACCTCCACACCAAGGCGATCGTAAAACATCTTTGCATGCTACGTTGTGCAATCTTTATTTCTTCTAAGCCATCAAACTTCGTAAAGGGGTTAGGAGAACGCAAATATAAATTATGCTTCTTTCAGTCGTCAACATGTTTACGCAATCTGCATTTCGTTCATACGAGTTCGCGCTGCTAATTAAAACCATTTCTAGAACGATTATTATGGCTAAATGATTTTGAATCGATAGCAAGGCTCCAAAAATACATTATACGTTGATTACGCACAGTACATATATTTGTCGATCGTACATAATTACCACGAATAAACAATTTATTTGTATTTCATCGCCCTAAACTGATAAAAAATATCGCATTTTGATGATTCGAGCGTATGGTAGATAACTCGGTAAACAATGCATGCATACATGTAACAAAAGGAACAAAAAGAATGTCTTACAATCAATTCTATTTTCCATCGAAAGCACGCCCTTGGCTGTGTTTGAAGTGCAACAAAACGAGTATGTTTACGATATTGTGACTTGTGATTCTAATTTGGTTATTATATAAGTTAATAAGCATGTAAGTTTCTCATAGTCAGCGTATTCGTGTATATTATCTGACAAGACAAAATCATAGCTCAGGGACTTACAACACGGAACCACTGCAAGGTTGATTATAGGTTACTTCAACTGAATTTATGAACTTTACTACCTCCGATATACATTCTAATTGTATATACTGCTGATAGGGCATACAACACTGCGTTTCGGCGCTCTTGCCTACCCTAATTCTAAATCTTACAAAATTCTTTACAAGCTTCTAGAAAAAACTTTTGCTTTATTTTTACAAGCTTCCGTGCTCTGTTCACACTGCAGACTAGTGATACTGATTACTGACACACCGGACCTTTACGAATTAGAAAGTGAATCAAACGCTCATCTAATATTCGCTAGATAAAGTCCTAGTTACATATAATCCTCTCACCAAGCACTTCCTATAAAACGTTCTGACAACATTTACTTTAAACTAAATTCAATAAATTACTCAATAGCGGTCGGGATTTCACAACACAGATTGCGCAAGGTACTAGAGGTTCGCGCCATCGATGAGTCACCAAAAAACGAAATCGCGATTTCCCAAACCCAAACAGATCCGGCAATAAAAAGGTTACGTAATCTGATGGGGAAATTTGCATTACAGTCTAATATAAAGCAATTTTACTGCTCATTTTTCATAACAGTACACTACACTAGATTCGACACGAGTTCGTCATACATAGTAGTCATTTGGCGTAATGTAAGGTAATTCTTCTATCGTGTTTTGTTGATGACAGCAAATCGTAAAAGTTCTTTGTTGCCTGCTCTCAATACCTCGCGGTAAAATGAATACTGAACATAAACGGGAAAAAACTTGTGACCTGGCAGAAGTAGTTTTGTAGGACTTCAATACTGGTTTGTTTGTAGTAAGGAAACCGCGTTTCCAGAGAACGGTGAAAATAAATAGGAAACCAACGCTGCGATAACCGGACACCGTTAGACAGAAACGCTTTGTTAAAGTGAAACAGGTTTTATCCAGTATAAACCAGTAACGTTCTCCGCAAAGAATAAAATATTGTTCTAATTTATATCATCCAGGCTCGTGCTGCATGAATTATTATAGGCCATAGATTTGGAGAAAATCTAATAAGTCAAAAATTTGAGGGCCAATTCAATGCTCGTATACAATGACCTTCTATGAAGCGAAATACTGGATTCTGTCTGAGGTAGCACCTTAGGTATTCAATTATTATGTTGTATCTTGCTTTTATTGCACTTAAAGAATGGATAATACTGCTACTAATATAATTTTGTAGTACTGTACTACTATAAAAAGTTTTGTCTGTTACCAAAATTTGATAATTGTTTATCTGATATGAAAAGGGGAAATGGAACAGAATCCAATTAATTATCCAAACTACCACTCCGGAATTAACAAAGAGACGACATAAAATCATGGAGTATGTGTGATATGCCAGTACAAGACAGTACCGAATATTTCATATTGCATTAAAGTGAGCAAAGAATAATTACGCATGTAATAATTATTGAGTTCATTCTCATCTTGTGAAGGTCAAGCAATTAAATTACCATATAATACTGCATTTCAGAAATGAATACGCAATATAATGTTTCAAGATTAATTATTGCATGTGGAACATGATGATTCAATGTTTAAATAACATACCACAGTAAAAATTGTGTCAAACAGCACTAATGCGGCCATACGCACTTGTAAGGTTTTGAAGGGGGGCCTTTGATACAACGATCTATTTTACTGCAGCCTTGCGGTGACCAGTTCTAAAAGTTTAGAATTAACAGCATAATTGTTGGATGTAGCAATAGATGGGGTTGAAAAAATATATAACTAAAATTCTTATTTCGCTCCTGAGCTACAACAAGAATAATTCAGCTTCATCGATCAAAGCAATACTTCGTTAGGACAATAATGTATTATTATACTACTGACTGATACTAATATACTTAGCAAATACGAGATAAGTAAAACTCACCATAACTGCTTCATCGCACCAATCGAGCATCGGTTTACCAGGCTTCATGTACTTCTGATGTAACTCGACCACTTTATGTATAGATTTCATGGCTGTTTTATATTCTTCATTGACCCTAGAACAAAAACATTGTGAAATTCTATTCTTCATTAATTCTGACAACAATACATTAATTATGATTACTTCATTGGATACTTTTCTCCAGGGTCTCTTCCCAGATGAAATAATACAGGTTGGGCAGTTCTGTTAGTTTGGTTATGTGTTGTAACATTATCAACTTGCTCTCCTCTGCAGAAATCATATCCCTGAAGCAGAGGAATAAGGACAGTAAAATTTCTAGTGGGTTTTTAATAATAGTTAGTACAGAGCATTTGACTATCTTTGAATTTAGTACTAGTTCTGGTTTATTAATAAAAAATTATAGTAGATCGGGTCAGAAACAAAAGAGAACTCAGAAATAATAACCAACCACTATATCCATAGACCTTGCATTTAGCAGGGAAGTACATTTTTACATGTACAACTAGTCAACTACCATGCTTTCTACATAAGGTATTAAATGAAATGAATATTAATGAACTTGTCAGACCCATGAAATATATCTTACATGAGTTTTGAACTCATTCCAAGAGTTTGTCCATGTCCAATAGTGAGCTTTATAAAGCCCAACTCGCACTGCAAAGAGCGTATTGCCACGATAATGAAAAACAGAACTGTAAAGAATAAAATATATTCCAAATTTAAATGGTTCAAATTATTAAATTGTCTGAAGGTATATTATCCCAGAAAATCACCGATCAATCATAGAACCAGTTTGCAAAACTCCCTTTAAACTGACACCATCATAAGTCCTGTCAGAAGGAAGAGGAATACCGGCCATATCAGCAGCTGTGGCATACCAGTCCATTAAGTTTCCGATTTGGTAACTGACCTGCATGAATTGACAAGAGCAAAATATGGTCTGTGAGCATGCAGGAAAAAGTTTAGAAAGAAGGAAGTTAACCTCTCCCTGCTTCACGTATGCTGGGCCCCAAGCGATGGTAGGCTCTCTGATCCCTCCTTCGAAAGTTGTCTGTTTGCCACAAAGAAATGGACCATTGTTGCCATCACCTGCAAAGGCAGTAAGAGTAAAAGAAAACTTTTCTTATGTAAATGATAATACTGACTAAATTATAAACTAACTTCCTGCCCTGTCAATCATAGCAGCTCCATTATCAGAGGAAAAAAATACAAGAGTGTTCTGGTCCAACTGAAGTTCCTTCAGCAGGTTTAAAATTACACCAACGCCGTAATCAAGCTCGCGTACCGCATCTCCATAGCTAAATTTCAGAAAATTTTATCTCAGAGAAGACCTAACAATTGAAAACTTTACTTTCGAATAATCTGAAAGATAGATACTTACGGCCCTCGTCTACTTGTACCACGAAACTTATCAGAAGCATACACCGGGGCATGTGTAGAATCCGGTGCCCAGTAGAGAAAGAAAGGTGAATTT